>JADNRX010000311.1:0-64032 GCA_015501595.1 Hymenopellis radicata | reverse complement strand
GTAAGTCCTTTGATGTCGTCCTCGTCGATAGCGCTGCCTTCTTCGCCTTGGTCTTCTGCTTGGTTGACATCGGAATGGTCGTCGTCGGGTTGGTGAGGATCCGGACCGACCCTGCCGTGAGTGGTGATTAGTCGAACATATCGGTCGGTGATGGCATCTAATCTCACTTTGGTTGTCTCTGCTCGACCATGACCCCACTTTTTGGTTCAACAAAACTATTCGGCACGCTTTTTTTTGGCAGGATGACTGGCTGGTGCGGATATGCTTGATTTGGGCCCACTCCGTCTGCAGCTTCTCGGAAAGTACCTACTTTCAAAACGCCGCGACTGTACAGTCATACCCACGCTATCTCTATATCAACCGACTTCGCTTTGAATTCCATCCCATTCCTGCTTTCTAACTTCCATCACACTCACCGCCTCGATATACAAAATTGCCCACCATGGTTCAGACCTCCTCCTCATCCCAAAAGTCCCCCGCGGTCGGACGCCGCGTCGAGACCGTGGAACTACTGCGTTCGTGCTACAATTCCTCCTGCACATGGAGGCTAATCAATTGTTACCAGACTTGGCGCAACTGTTCCTCGATATTCGACTCGAGTCCCACCAAGCGTGCATCTTAACCGACTTGATTGCCGCCGCCACTGGTAAGTTCCTTCAACCAGTTATCGTACGTTGGTTTGATGCCTTGCTCTCAGATCACCCAGTTGACGACGACACTGCTCACGGTGAGTACATTGTTCTCGTGTGTATTCCAACGCTCACATCTTGACATGCAGCTTCTACCGCCCATTCCTCTTCCGGTGGTAATGTCACGTCCCCCGGTGAGTAAACACGTTCTCAGTCAGATGCGGCGTTTCCCCTAACATTTACGTTGTTTAGGTCCTTCTACCGCGCATGCCTCTTCCGGTGGTACGTATCGCGGACATATTCCTGGTTCCTCCATCATATGAACCGATTTAACAGTGACCGCCCCCCCGGCCTACGCCACACAGCCCACGACGGCTGCCGCGACAGGCAGTATCTCTTCCCCAGGCCCTGCCGCTGCGGTCGGTACAAGCGCCGCTGCTGTTCCTGCGCCAGCCGTCCCGACCGCTACGATCCCAGCGGTGGTCCCGGTGGCTGCGCCTACGATCCCGGCGACTGTAGTCCCAGCAGCTTTGCCTGCTGTTCCCGCGACTGCCGCCCCCTCGCAGCCCGCCACCAACAACGGTAATTAAATCATCTGCACGACATCTATCGTTTATTAATTTCTTGAGCAGGCTTCTCGCCGTACCAAGTACTCCCTGCTACCTTCCCATACGAGAGGCCTAGCTATGGTACGCCCGGACCGTACTATGCCATCACGAGGGGTCGCGTCGTCGGCGTCGTCGCTGGCTGGTACGTTCTTCCTCCAGCGCGAAATTCCTCAGTTGACTTTTCACTCAGGGACAAGGCTTCTCCGCATTGTATTGGTGTCAGCGGCGCCGTGTTCAGATCTGTCCCCAGCATCGAGATCGGAAGGCAGGTCGTTGAATCGGCGTTGAACGGGGGTTCTTGCATGCTCTTGCCGTAGGATTGTGAACAATCAGTATAGTTACCTGCACCCATCTGTTTTTTACCGAATATCTTGATGTCAACGCATACTCACTGTCTTTACTTGTCGCTCAGTGTCTGTCTTTACTTGTCGCTCAATGTCTGTACGTAGTAGTGCCCCAGAAAATCCATTTACGTGTGTATATATTTGAATCGATTTTGATTGCGAGTACCCCGAGTATCCGTCTTGCGAGAACAAGGATGAAGCAAGGATGAAGTGTGCAGTGTCGTGCGTGGACAGGGGTACATTCCGAAAGGCGCGAATAATGACTACTCTGACAATGCCGATGCCGAGAGGGCTTAAGCGAAATGATATGTGGCGCAAAAATATAATATCATTTGAGGAAAGAAAATTGTCGGCGCCGTACCGCGTCTTCAAGCGTCCCCTCCATGGCACTACATTGGATGTCTATAATTGTCCGCAACAACGACTTCATGCAATCACGAATGCCTTGAACCTCCAAATACTCATCTGCCCAAGCACCGAGAATATTCAAGACCTCGTTCAAGTTCACCTCAACATCTCTCTCCATCTCACCCAGCTCGTCTTGAATGCGGTCGAGTAAGGGGGATGCCTCTCCGGGTGTATAATTCTCCAGCACGAGAAGGATTGTCCGATTCAGGAACACCTGGTCGGAGGTTTCGACGTAGACATTAAAGCGTTGTTGCGTCTTGCGGGCCGCCTTAAGCGCGGGTATAACAGTCTGTTCGGTGTCTGCATTGGGCATGCTGCGGGGTTGAGTCCATCGTGCCAGGAATAAGACAAGTAATCGACTCACACGGTGGTGGGTACGGCGGGCTTCGGACTCCCTCGTCCTTCTTGGACTGCCCTCGTCTCGTTATAACGAGTGCGCATTTGCTTTTTAACACGCTTGTGTACCCTTGTACAAAATGAATGACGCCTCAGGCGGAACAATGTCTAGACATTCTCACCTTGGGTTAAAGTACCATTTATCCCGAGAGGCTTTTCGAGCGGCTTGTCTAGCCTCGTCTGTGTGATAGACAGCCGGGCGTCCACCTGCATGTCGAAGTTTGCGTGGTCGTCCGCCGGGCATCCGAGTAGGTGATGGTAGTAAAGCAAGGGAGATCGTGCTCCAACAAGTGCTGAACGCGATCGAGTTACTATAGTGTAAATGAACGCGAATGGATGATACTGTGAAGCTATCAGATACAAACTCGAAGAAATGCGGGAAAATCATATAAAATACTTCCAAATGTCCTCTTTCAAATGGTCTATTCAGAATGTCAGGGAAAACCAGTGGTCGTCGTCGCCAATGGCGGAGAGGCGCCCAGAGTTACGGTGGAATGTGACCCGATGCATGTCACGCATGATCAAGGGTCTGTTTCTACCTCCAAGTAGCCGCCGCGACGCACACGTTCAACACGCTCTGGTCATCCCCGCAGCGTCCACTATCCGTCTAGTCCACTGACTGAGACCTATCCCGCCGCGACGCACGCGTTTAACACGTCCTGGTCCTCTCCGCGGCGTCCACTCTCCTTCTGGTGCACTGACTGATTATGCCCCGTGCAAAGTGAGTACCTTACGCTCGTTATTCAGAGAGATCCTGACCCTTAAGGCGCCGAGGAAACGCACGCCGTGTGCGTGCTAGTCATTTTCACAATAATGGGCCGGAGGTAAACGCACAGGCCCTCCAGCAGGGCGAACGGTGAGCCCATCTGGACGTGTCTGGTATGAAGATATTCACCACCATTGCAGCTACGCCAACTCGGAATATGTGTTAGGCCTCGTACCCCTCGACGGCGCTTTCAGACCAGGCAGAGCTTCTTCAAGATATGATATACAATGTATTGCATCCCAAGGGGGAGACAATGACGAAGATGAAGTGCTATTCGTTCATTTAGTCTCTAGTGGTCGTGTACAGTAGTAGCAGTCGCCCACTTTCATTTTTCCACAAAATTGTTGTGATATCTACTCGACTATCTAATCGTGTTACGATTAGGAACCGAACACGTGGCCTACATAATATATCCCGCTATACAAATTTTTAAACACAGCAAATGAAACGCCGTTCTTTCTCCATCACTCTTTGATTCTAGAGAGCGGTCTTGTCAACACGAACCGCGGTTCGGTCTTGGCCTGACTCGTCGGGCCCGCTACTTTGCAGCCAGTTTTTGTGAAGGCACACTGAAGAGCGTCGGTGCGTCCTCTCATTTGTCCACTCCCAAATGATAACGACCCTCAGTCTGTAGTCCGGTCTTGGTCAGGACCGTTTTGCGAATCGTATTGAGGTTGCCATTGACAGGACACCGCCTTCCTTTACCTCCGCCTTTTTTCGAAAGAATTTCATGATGCGGGATCCGCCTGTCGGGGGAATCTCGATGCCTGCTGAGTTCAAGACTTTCTGGTCCGAAGGGCACACTCAGACGACCTCAGGAATGGCAATCTCATCGATACACAGGCGCCTTCTCGCCAGTCCCAGCATTGCAGCAAGAGGAGTTTTCTGTTTTTGCGCGACGCCATTGACAGATGACTTGGATTTCACCGAAGACTCATCCGCGCGGCGTCTTGGGAACACCACCGAGCGCGCATCACGCCACCCAGCGCGCATCCACCCGCCTAAGGTACAGTCAGGTTTTACACACACCCGCGAGCATCATTAACCCATTTCAAGGACATCCCTATGCTTGGTATGCGAGGGTGTTCGGCTTCCTGCGTTAATCCCAGCAACGTGCCAATGAAATCCAGCGCCACTGAGGATTGTGACTGTTGGATCTGCACGAGAAGTCCCCGTTCAGGTTCTTCGATTTTTCGTTGGACGAACAACGCCGGCAGATACCGCCGAGGACATCTCAACGCGGGGCGAGCCGATGACGAGTATTTAGTATGGGAGGATTTGGGTCATTCGGGTCGCCAACTCCTTCGCGTTATGGCCACCCTTACCCCCAGTACGGTGGTCCATCCCTCGCTCGACTACGACTCCACGATGGCTTTGCGTGAAAACGAATCCGCGCTCCTCTTTGACCTCCATTGGTCTCAAGACCCTTTTGACGGGGCCACAGACCTTCCTCTGGTCAACGTGGTGGGTGTTCTGCGACGGTTCATCATCAACACGTACTGACTCCTCTCCTTCCACAGCCTGCGCAAGAGTTCGAGATTGGCTATAATGTACGAATCATTCCGATGTCGATTTCCATCTGCTAACTCCCGTTTGTTTTCTGTTAGCGCTTCATTCCGGAGCAGCTCCGCTGCGCCAATAACTGCTCCTCGGACTGGGGCTCTCTGTTCGACGATGCCATGCGTTCCAGGAACTTGTCGAGGCTTCACCTACGCGAGCGCCAGCTGCACTTCGAGATCAATCGCCGTTGGCCCATACCTGCCGGACCACACAAAGCGGAGCAGCAAACCATCCGACTCAGGGTACGTGAATTGTTTGGTTTCGATTATGTTCCTCGCTGAATCTTGTTGCCACTTAGGTTTGGATCGAAGTAATGTGGTTTTTCCACATGATGTGTTGCCTTCGTTTCGGGCTGTGCGCGCCAGCGCCCTTGACGCCGTCTCCCTTACACATCGAACGTCTCCCTGAACCTGTACCAGCTTCGAAGCTCTCGCAGCAGCCGCATCAACCTCGTTCACCCGTCCCACCAGCCTCTGCCGCGCCAGCCTCTTCCGCCGCAACCTCTTCCACATCGTCTTCGTTGTCCTCAGGCCCTGTCCGTTACACTTCGAGGGTGCTTCCTGCCTTGGATGCTGAGATGGAACGGATCTCTGGGCGAGAAACCCGAACCGGGCTGCCGGACGAGTACAAAATTAACGAGTATTTGCTCAACGATCCATCGGTCATTCCCGTCGCGGCGCGCCTGGAACGCCTTGAACGGCGTAAGACCAAATTCCCCGTGCCCGCTGACTCCCGCCAACCGTTCTATCTTCGTAACCCTCGCATTGCTCCCTACCCTTTGCCCGTACCGTCGAGGCCTTCGCAGTCCCGCAATTCTCAGGAGGAGAATACGCGCCTCCTTAACGACGCTATGGCGCCTCAGCGAACAACTCCCGCCGTACATCACTCTTCCCTCGGCTCAATCCCTCCATCTACCGTTCGCCCACTCGCATCCAGCGCTGCGAGTTCATCGTCGCAGGCCGACACCGCCACAACCGTCCCTAATTCTCCGGTCCTTAACTCTTCCCCCCAGACGGCATCCTCGTCTAATACTAACACCAACGTCCTCCACTCCCACCCCACTGACCCGATTGAGTGGTTGTCGAGGCTGGGCTCCAGATCTTCCCCCGGAGTAGCTTCTCATTTTGACATTCTTATTGCTTGTCTCAAACGAGTCCTGCCGAACCATGCGGTCACGCGTTCTTGCCAGTTTCTAGTCGATGAACTCAATTCAGACGGGATCCGGCATGCACAGTCTAACCTCAACGCACTGGAGCGCATCGCTAACAGGTTCCGGGAGGTCATCGCTGAGGAACTCAGGGTGCGTCGGGACGCCTTGCGTCGTCGCGAGTCCGAGTTGGTCTCCAATTGGGAGGACGAATATCTCGCAAATGCTCGCGAGGACAAGAAGCTTGCAGCAGAGGTGGCAGAACTTTTGCATGGACGTCGTCCCTCGCCATCGCCGCCTCCTTCCCCTCGTCATGAACAGCCATATTTCGTCTCTTCCGCGCGCGTCTCGGGTCTACGAGCACCGCCTACATCTCGAATTGGTCCCGTACCCCCACAATCATCACATTCCCACTCTCCACCACCTTTGACGTCTGCCACTCCTTCAACAACTTGCGCTTCAAGCAGCACACAACGTGGAACTCCTACGCCTCCACCATCTGAGTTGGCGGGTGAGTTCTACGACACGGCAGAGGGATTCCCGCGCAAGCGAAGGCGCGTCACTCCAGCTCCACCGCCATCGCCGGTAGAGTTCTGCTGCTGCCCTCCAACTGGTCCGATTCTTTGGGACGATGCTCCCATGACCCCAGTTGATCCCGATGAACCTGAAGTGGACGAAGACAAGGTGATTGCGTCTGCTTTCTACCAGGACCTCGCTCGGGACCTCTGTGTTGACCCCTCTATTGACAGAGCCATGGTGCGGACCCTCACGCAACTCGCGGAGGGCACGCCGGATGACCTGTTGAACAAATGTGTCGATTCCATGATGGAGGAGGAAACTTCCTAGGCGACGGAGCTCGTACACGTCTGTTTTGTCGCGCGTTGTTGGACTGTGAGGTTGGCTTTCTATCATCTGCAGTGTACCCTTGCCTTATTTATCCTTCTCTCTTATTTATCCTACACTATTAGACTTGGGTAGCTTCTTGTTCGTATATTAGATCTCCCCGCCGCTTTAGACTTGGGTAGCTTTTTGTTCGCTTGGGCTTCGGTGTAGATTTCCCCGCCACTGGCTATTGTATTAAATGTTCCAATAAGTTTACTGTAAATATAGATTATCGTTGTACTCGAAGGACTTTGAATGATGAGATTTTGTTACCTATTGTACGGAAGTTCGTCTCGGAAAACGCCGCTGATTGCGGAGAAGCGGCAATAACCCCGGTCTGGCCTCTTCTTTCGTTACTCTTACTCATGCGCACTTTCGAGAATCGTGGGCGACTTGTCATCCGCCCGCTAGCTACCTGTCATTCAAGGCGCGTACATGCAACTACCCTTTACTGCGCAGGCTCTGGGAACAGGTACTCGAAGTCATCGACCATCTCGTGCACGATATCAAAGCGCACGGTGATCACGTCCATACGCCCATCTTTGCCCGGAGGACGCCCATCGCCGCTCCAGTGCGTAGCCAGTGTGTTGATATAAAACTTGAGGATGGACTAATGTGTTGTCAGAAGATGGCGCGTAACTGTGGATCCACTGACCTTGTTCCTCTCCTTTGCATTGTTCGGTTCCGCAGGAAAACGAACCGCCCACTCACGAAAGAAGTTGGTGAGCCACGCCCTCGCCTTATTCTCGCGGACCTTGCTCTCAAACTGGGCGAATGAGGCCGTCAGGATCTCGTGCTCGAGTCGCGTGAAAGCGTGAGGGATGTGGTAGGTCGCCGTGGTGAAAAAACTCGGGGTAGGGATGGTCTTTTTGAGGAGCGTTTGCTCTGGATGAAAGGTCAGTCCTCGCAGGTATAGTCATGACAGGAGACTGACGGGAGAGCCAGCACCGCGCGACGGTACGCAAGCTCGTAGGTACGCTCTTCCTGGGTTATTTGCGTTTCCCAAAGGCGGGGCATGATGGAATCTGGTGGAAGGAATAGACGGCGTTCACCCGTCTTATATATTCTTTGGGTGGCGGCAGACGTAATACGTTGTGTCAACCCGTTGGTCACCCTAATAGATGCAGAGTTGCTGCTTTTCACCGTTTTTTCGCTTGGGATTCTCGATGTTCAATCCTAGGGCTTTTCGGAGGGTGCAGCGTAGCGCGAAGACACAGAGATCCAATCCATACTCGAAGGCAGCCCCGCGCCGTAGGGATTCTTCTCATGCTTCGGGATCAAGCCAACCTGGCGAGCAAGAGGACGATTCCATTAGGACCCAGCGCTACGTCCGGAATGGCTCCGGACATCTACATACAATTGAAGTCCTCTCCTATGGCAGCGAGATCAACGCGTCCATCGCCAGGAGGTCTCTAGTGATGATGACGGGGACGGGAGTAGCGACGAGCAAGATGGTTACCCACGGGATGAGGTTATCATGGAGGACGTTTCGGCCTGGGTGGACGAGGATGACCCCGGCGTGGAGCGCGCTGGCGCAGAATCGACCCAGAAACGTGAAGTCCCAAGGCCACCAACAGGGAGGGTGCGTAGTATTCTCTCATTTCCGAGCATTGTCTGATTATTAACCCCAGAGACGCGCAATGGATGTCTGGAATGGTCGACATGGGGGACGAAACTACTCACAGGAATTCTTATATGAATTGTTACGATTGAAGGGTCGGGGCGGCGCTGACGCCAGTAAATGCCATACTTGCGCCAAAGAAGATGGCGCCGTGTATCGCTGCAAGGAATGTTGTGCGAAACGTTTGCTTTGCAAGGAATGTTGTTTAGCGGCGCACGCCCGACTTCCCCTCCACATCATTCGGGTATGTGGATTTTTGATGTCGCGATTTCGTTAGCTCATGTGTATTTGCGCGCTAGGAATGGGACGGGGAGAAGTTCAACAAGGTGACTCTACGCAGTATGGGCCTCCGAGTGTATCTGGGGCACGATGATGGTTCGCGTTGCTTCATGCCTCGGGTGGACCCTCATCCTATCGTCGTCATGCATGTAACAGGTTTGCATGAGGTGTCGGTGCGGTACTGCAACTGTCTCGAATCCATCCCTCGTCGTCAACAGCTTTTGCGCTTTGGCTGGTATCCGGCTACCGTTCATCAGCCAAAGACATGCGCGACACTGCAACTTCTCGACTTGTTCCACGGCTTGACCTTGAATGGTAAGCTATCGGCATATAACTTTTACAAGACCCTCGTGTACATCACGGATGCCTTGGGGATCACAGTACCGAAGGTATGATTCTCGCAGTCATGAAATATAGAGTTCTTATTCTTTGGCATAGAAACGATACCAGCCCTTATTGCGGATGATCCGGCAGTATAGACATTTGATGATGATGATGCGCGGCGGCAAAGGTAGCCAAAAGGACGGCGCCAGCCGCTTCACGCGTGGGGAGTTGACCATTCAGTGCCCTGCTTGCCCGATTCCTGAGGTGAATCTCCCTCCAGATTGGAAGGAACGCGTTGACCAGTTAAGTCTATTAATGTCGGGTTTCAAGCAACTAGAATGCTCACAAAGTGTTTAGATATCTATACCGCAAGATTGTGTCCGTTGACGCATGTTTCCGCCTATCAAATCTATTTCGTTCGAATCAGTCCACCGACCCTTCGCTCCACCCGGGAGCGGGTTACATGGTGGAGGATACAGGCGACTACGGGATGCACATCTTGAAAAACGCGACGCAGAAAGATGTGAGTTCGATTATATACATGGATTGAATATTAACTGACGGTTCACAGATTAGCACCTGCAGCGGGTTCAAAGCTCTTGCACACGCGGACGCAAAGTGGCATACGGGGATGAGGTCAACTGGGGTTATGGCTGTCTGCTGCTCTCGCCACGAGATGGTTGGCTCGCAGGCAGTCGGGAACTTGCAGAAAGGCGAGAGGTTCGTTAAATTGATTACTCCTGAATTTGTGAGGTCTGACGGAGGAGTCATAGATATTGCAATGCGGATTATGTTGTCTGCTCGGCGCTTCTGGACTCTCATGACCTGAAGGACGTGTTGTTTTCATACGATATTGCCTGTCAGTGGATTATCAATTTCTTGGAACGTATGGAGGCACTCCCGGAGTACCTTCAGCTACCGGACGATATGAATTTAAGCGCGGCGATTCCAAAGGGTCACTGCCCGGGACATCAGATAGCTTGTCAGATAGCGTGGGCAATGGGAATCCAAGTTGGAGTAGGGCGTACAGACGGCGAGGCAATCGAGCGCCTGTGGGCGTTTATCCGTATGTGTGCGGGTAGTATCAAGGAAATGGGTCCAGGGTCTCGAGCCGATACGCTGGACGACCAGTTCGGTTTTCATAACTGGTGTAAGTTGATTGGGATGGGTACGTACCTTCACTCATACTGTGGTTTTCTATTGACGGATAGTTGTAGGCTTGACGTTCTTGAAGCGTAGTGTCAAGGCCAAAGGGCAGGGAATCAAACAAAGGGCGTTACATGAAGACTTTACGGCGCACTTACCCCCGGACGTAGTCGCACGTTGGACGGACTGGGTAGAGGCTTGGGAGAAAGACAAGGAAAGTCGGCCGAATCCATATGCACAGAACGATTCTAAGCGTAAGTTCCAGTCTTTGATCATTGCTACCACACCTAGCTGACTCGACTGCGAAGGCGAAACTGAGGCGAAGGCACGCTATCGCGTCAGAGAGAGAGAGAGGCTGGCTTGTGAGGCTGGGGAGCTGCCGTTACACGACACGTCGCCATGCGGGCTTCTAACGAATGGGTTCTTGATAGAAGAACATCAGTAGGTCGAGTTCAGTCGTTTTGAATGATGCACATCTAACGGCGTCGATAGAGCTAAGCTGAGACTCCTCACGGACGGCGAGGGAACCTTAACCCACGCCCAGGCAAGCGACATCCAGAAGAAGCGCGTGGCGCTAGCGAGACGTATTCGGAACTTCCGCACCGTTCAATTGGTCTATATGCCTGGCGTTCACGCAGAACTGCGACGCGAAAGCGTGGCACGTACGGGTCCCTTAGAGGTTGAAGACCAGAAACTCTGGTTACCATCGGATTTCCCACCGGACAAGAGGTCGACAGCATGCTTGGGGGATATCGCAAAGAAGGAGGCCGAGATTCGCAAAGGTCAATGCCACGATGCTTTGCAAGCTATGCGAGATTGCGAGCGTGCGTTGAGGACTCTCGCCATGTATCGAAGGGACGAGACGGACGGACAGGGCGTGAGAACTCGCGCGCAGATGAGCATCAATACGATTGAGGCTCGGCGGAACTTCAACGCTGATAGGTATCGACGTTGTCGCCGGGCTTTGGAGCGTTTAGAGCCTGGTGGTTCGTGGTCTGTGCAGCTGAGGCCTCTCAAAGAAGCGGATGTTACGAACATGGCGGGTGGAAGTTTTGACATAGATGTACTTCTGCCGTTGGGCCAAGGTGAAACCGAGCTGTCATGGGTTTGGGCGACTGAGACCGGTCAAGGGGATGATGTCGTCGAAAGTGGGTAGTCTCGTTAGCTCTTTGTCCTAATTCTAATGCTTCCTCCATTGATTTAGGTTGCCGAGTGGAGTGGCTGAAGAGCCGGGCTCGTTCTTTGCGTTGGTCGGAGGAGCGTAAGTTTATGGCGGAGGAAATGCGAAGGACACCTATAACTCTCGAGAAGAAGGCATTATGGTGGGATGTGCGCCGTCAAAGCGAAGACGAAAGTCTGGGGGCCGACATCAAGGAAGGAATTCGTGCGTATGCGGCACAGCAGGCTGATGTGTGCCGTAAACTCGCATCGTCGTTCAAAGCCGTATGGGATGTGGAAGGGGTTGAGGTCGGAGAAGAGGCAGAGGATTGGGAGGAGATTAATGAACCGGAGGAGGGAGGTGAGAGTGAGGATGAAACACTGGTGGGAGATGATGACTAGTTGTATGTATATATGAATATATATCGTTGTTATTCATTATTGATAGTGCAGCTGTGAATTGGAGGACAGCAATGCATTTGTTTAGAATATTGAGAATATGGGGTGGGTGGGGACTTGAGGCGTATAGCCTCAAGATATACAGGCAAATGTAGCCTAGCGGTTATTGGTGTCAGGGCGCTGAAAGGCCAGTAAGCTTTTTGAGGTCAACGGTTCGATTCCCACTTGGGCCTTCGGTGCAGGTGGGGACAAGAGGCATCTAGCCTCTAGTACTGCAAGCTGCTGTGGTCTAGTGGTCTGCTGCTTGCTGAGAGAGCCATAGTAAGGTCTTTTGAAGTGCAGCTGCACGTTCAATTCTTACTATTGACCTTTTTCCGGAAAGCCACCCATTTGTCAAATAGGTGTCGGTCGACAGACTGTCAATGGACACATTATTTGGCAAACATAATTGTGTCCATGGACAGGCTATTAGTCAAATAGGGGAATTAAGGGGTGGTGGAACACCCATCAGCGCATACGACTCCCAGAGCTGGAATCAACTATTTCGGAGATTCGAACGCACGAAGGTTCTGGAGGAGGTCGTACGGAAGTGGGCAAGTACCTGCGACGGCCAGACTACTACGAAGCTGCCCGTCAAATCGATTCCGTTGAAGCCGACTACCTAGTTGGTCGCCTGAACCACGAGAATCACGCCCGTCTGGAGCAGTTTTATAAACAATCTAATCCTTCTGTGTATGGACTACCACCCTCGAAAGACGCGAACTACGAAATGGTGGAAGACGCTACAGCGTGCATTCATCAGTTGTTGGGATCGATTCCCGTGCGGGAGGCGAAAGGAAAGGCTTCAGTAAATTGGGTCCCTGGTAACCACTCTTACAGTTCAGAAAGTGTTCCAGTAGTTCCAGCTCGAGCTCCGAGACCACGGCGCCAAGCTCCTACGCAGGATACACACCCCCTCTCGGCTCTACCAGGAGTCGGGCGTTTTCAGGACTTCGCCAGCGAAGCTCGTCGGGGCTACATTCCTGTTAGTCCAGCTAATCACCAAGCAGCGTCGGTCGCCGCCCAAGAATACAACCAATCCGAAATGGAGTTGCCAGCTGAGATGTGAGCGGGACCGGGCTACATCGGTACCGAAGGTGGTCCCCCACCGAAGGGACCTCCCTTTGTTGAGAACGGTCAGGGCGTCCCTCCCAAGGGAGGGCCAGGAGGTCGCAACGAGGGAAGAGGGTTTGGTGGTGGCAGGTATGGTGGCGAGTATGGAGGATTTGGTGGTGGAGGAGGCAGGTATGGTGGCGGAGGAGGTGGCTATGGAGGCGGCGGAGGCGGTGGTGGTGGTGGTGGTGGCGGTGGTGGCAACCAGCGAGAACATTGCGACGACGAGGACGGAATCGAATGGCAGTTAAACCATAAATTGCCTCCGTCGATAATCCCTCCGTGGGATGGAGGAGACACCACAGCAGTGGACTACCTCTCCAAGATGCAGCAACTGGCATGGATGAGTTCGAAGATGCGCCAAGGAATCGCGAACATGGCGCCTCACTATTGGACGTCGCGAGCGCAGAACTGGTGGGCGGGTCTACCGCTTCCTGAGCAACTATGGCTGCGAGCAGATTGGTTTCGACTGATAGTCGCCATACGCATCAGGAAAATCACTTTAGCATTTAGTTGCCTCAGGGATAGAGCTATACCTCTAGTTTACCAGAGTGCACATAGTCACTCTGGCTGACTTCACACAACTTGATAGTTGACTTGACTCAACTTGATAGTCAACTTGGGGCAACTCAATAGTCAACTTAAGCAGACTACGGAGAACTTGGTAGAGGGGTATATTCTGAAGGCAGCTACAGTTGTACATGTTTACCTTGAATACTCACATTTGCATTACGCCACATAAAAGACAGCTCAAATTCATGAAATCCTACATAGTACTTATACAACTGAACTAACTACTTTTTATGAATGCGAAAATATCTACGGGAGTGTCACCAGTCACAACAAACTCCAAAGGGACGAAGGACATCGCCGGGCCGCGGCTATAAAGAGCCTGTCTTTGACGATGGCGAGTCGCGACAGCTGTGGCCGAGAATAACTTGACGACGGCCTCAATTTCAGGACGCAGAGCATTATCACTGTGCAGTAGTGCTGCCTTGCCGGGGCTCACGCAGGTGATGATGGCAAGCCTAGAAAAGCACGTTGAATTCAATTAGTAATAGAACAAAATAAATAAGAAATATGCACCGCGTTGGGCTCAACGCGTCCAGGCCGCCATCAGGCCCAAATTCCAATTCGTAGGCTCATTGGCGGGGCGAACACGATGGCACGGGGAGGGCTCGTCCAGCTGCTTGGAGCCCGGAGCCATTGTCGAGATACGTTGCTGCTCCATCCTCTAGCATGACATGCTCGTACTCTGTACGCCGAAAGAGCAGCAAAGCGAAAAGTGGTCGTCTCCCATCGCGACTACTGGCAGCAGCATATTCAACAGAGCCGCCTCGACAGAGCGCGATCCACAGTTATTCCAGCGGTGGGCGAACGACGTAGGGCGAGAGGAGAGTGTGGCGGTGGGAGGAGTAGCACTGATTGCTTTCGGATTAGAAGAAACTAGAAGAACAAACAGGAAACACGTACCGTTTAGGCTGGATGCGCGACGCCGTCCACCTCAATTCCCAAATCTAGGCACTGACATGGAAACGGAGAGGGCAGTGTCGTCCACAAGTGTTTCTGCTCCGTCCTGAAGGACGACGCGTCATCTGTACCCCGTATTTCGCCTTCTAACTTGTGGCGGGCGTACACACGACAGCGCGGGGCTCATCCAGCCTCTTGCAGCGCGGCGCCGTCATCCAAAAAGTCGTCCTTTCCACCACGGCTGTTGGAAGTCGGAGTGAAATCACCGAGCAGGGGGAAAGTGGTCGTCTCCGGGCATAACTACTGGCGGTCGCACGTTCAGAGCGGCCTCGATAGAGGGCTTACGCGATCGCATTTATTCCAGCGGTGAGACGGAATTGGAGAAGTGTATGGTGGTGGGAGGAGTAGCACTGCTTGCTGTTGAATTAGAAGGAAATAGAGTAACGAACAGGAAATATGTACCGTTCAGGCTGGGCGCGTCCACGACGCCAGCCAGCCCAATCCTAACTTCCGACTTCGGCGCAGAAAGTAATCCCGGCTCTTGAGGACAAGAATCAATTGGAGACAGCGGACCTCGTGCTGAAGGTCGAGCGTCAAGGCTGTTCACAAAAAAATGAAAACAAAATAAAAACCGAGCAACAGTACGCACCGTTTCGGGCTGGTCCACAACGCCATCCAGTCCGAATCCAAACTCTTGTCCTCGGAGGCGCGAAGCCATCTTCTTGAAACCGGTGTCGTCGTCTGAATGTGATGCGACTCCGTCCTGGAGGTTTACGCGGAGGCGTTGCTCGGCGTAAGAGCAGAACGGAGAATGAAGTCCGGGGACGTTTGTTCCAAGTGTTGCTGCTCCGTCCGGGAGGTCGTCCTGTGCTCGCCGTGAGAGCAAAACCGTGAAAAGTTGTCCTCTCCATACGCGGCCGTTGGAAGCCGCGGAGCAAATGCGACGACGACGAGCAATGCTGGTGGCTAGTGGTAAGGACGAGAGATGATCGAGTATAAACTCGGTCATCCGACTCATCAGTTCAAGTCCGACTGATCAGATTGACAAGTCTTATCTCCCTCTTGCTCCCGCCATGGCGCGTCAACGACAACGTGCTTCTGACCTTAAAACTTCTTGGGCCTCTTCTGTCTGGTTTTATTCGCTTTCTTGTGTCTCTTTGGCCTGTTGAGGTTCTTTCTGGTTCCCTGCCTCTGGATGCGCTTCGAGTTCTCTCGCGCTCATCTCTGGGACGGCGCCATTTGAACAAGGACGGATCAACACTTCACGATGAGGCGGAAATATGTTCGACAAGCATTAGGCTGTATCTATTGCTAATTGGGCTCGGTCTGGACTAGAAGCTTGGTAGCATCCTAGACGCTATCCAATTTCAGAATGGTGCGTTATTTTTTCTGCTCTGTACAAGGTTGTCCCGTACTACGTAGTATCTGTCTTCCCTAGAGAGTATGCCCTGGGCCGAGTATACGATCTTTGTCCGTTGATACCTTGCTGTCCATCGGGGTCACCAATAATGGCCATCGCTGTGTCCGACGCCCAGTCTCACCACCACCACAGGCTCTGTGGGTTGTAACGATCCACAGAGACTGTACGTGGTTGAGACTGTATCATGCACGCCGACTGCCCTCACGCCATTGCTTGGGGGATTGTCGGCGGCATGAATAAGACTCGACACTCGGGATGAGTGATATGGGAAAGTCACCACATTACGATACCCACTCATGTAGGCTGCATTTCTTGTTTCTCAATGCAGCATACGGAAATATTCTCAGTGAAATATCGATTTCTTGTCTCTAGGTATCTACTTGACAACTGCTTGAGGCAGGACATAAAGAAGCTGTACGATATGAGCAGTTCGACTGATCACGCACCTTGTCTTCTACTACCATGATCGACGGGTACCCACTACCCAAATACTGGACACCATGTCTCACCATCACCATCACCATTGCATTCGACAGACAGCAGCTGCCCTCTCATCAATGGCAGACACAATTTGACAGCCGGCCTATGTAGAGGCAGGCCGACCTTGAGCAGGCCTTTGTAGGCCCGCTGTCAAACAGGTGTCTCCTGTTCTCATTGTTAGGGTGCCGCTGCTAACTGATAGTTAGACGTCGGACAAGACCTTGGACAGGACAATATTTCTAGGTGTGCCTCTCGTGTCGGCTCGCCACGTCATGATCACACGTTGGTTGGTTTTTTCCTCGATCGCTCACCACCACCACAGACTTCATCGCAACGCCACTGAACTTAGGCATGATTGGTATTGGATGTGCGTCGTTGCTGATTTCTTCTGCCTTTACGACTGACTATGCAGTGGCAGTCGACGCGGCATGACGACCTACGATTACCACGACCACAATATAAGGACAATGATACGACGACAAGGTCGGAGCAAGGACCCACGACGACTACGACCGACAGTCAATGACGATTCGTCCCGGATGATGACGACGAAGCCCACGCTCTTCACACGCCTAGACCACCGACCCAAGTTCAATCATCTCTCTTCCTCTTACTCATACCACCACCATCCATAACATGAGGGCTATCGCGCAACCGTTGCACCACTACCATCTTCATGCCATGGTTCAGGTGCGCTGTTTGTGTCTTCTTTCCTGATGCTTACTGACCAATCTCCATCTTAGTACCCGACGAGGACGAGCGCGACAACGCCAACTACCGGGCACAGACGCAAGCACCGGCACACCGGAACGAGCACAACCACGCCAGCATGGGGACGAGCGACAACGCCAGCATGGGGACGAACACCAGCACCGGCACGAGCGACGACACCAGTACCGGGACGAGCGACGCCGCCAGCATGGGGACGAGCGACGACACTAGTACCGGGACGAGCGACCACACCAGCAAGCACTGGGACCAGCGACGACAGCAGTACCGGGATGGGCCAACACCAATACCAGGACGAGCCCGACAAGGCCAGTACCGGGACGAGCACGATGACACCAGTACCGGGATAACGCCAATACCATGACGAGCGCGACGGCCAGCACTAGGACGAGCGCGACGGCGCCAACTTCCAGCCAAGGACACGAACACCGGCCCACTAGGACAGCACGGAGATGAGACGGCAACACCAGCAAGGACGGGTACCCAACAAGGATATCCCAACTGAGGATGACACGAGCAGCAGGACAAGGATGATAGAGCTCCCAAACCAGCACGATGACGAGCACCTGGTCAAGCCCAACAATATGCATGTGCACTTCGACAAGCCTGATGGGAGCACCCAGACCAGTACGACAACGAGCACCTAGGACAAACACGGCGACACGTACCGGTGTGAAGATGAGGGTGAGCACCACGACGACAATGACCTGCTGAACACCCTAGACACGTCCGCTTGGATGACGATGGTTACATCCCGACTGAGCGAACTTACCAGCATAGCATTCGTAGATAGTTTCTGTTGATTAGTAGCGAGTATATTTCAATTTCAGCTATTTCATGCAGAATCTTGACTTGCTGTGATTAACTGCTTGTATCTGAACACTAATTAGTTCTCCCAAAGCATACCCTGTTTGATTTTGAGTTAGTTTAGATATATATTAGGTTTCCTTGAGTAGGCTAAAGTTGTTTATTAGTTAACATGGGGTCTCCGAAACGTGACTCAAGTCAGTTAAAGTTGACTTGAGGTTGACTCAGGAATGGGGCACCCGTGGACTGTGGCTTACGGAGACCTATGTGTATTCCGGACTTATATGCCCTAAGTCAACCATATGCCCTATAGTTGGCCTGGGTCTCCTCAATGGCAGGACCACTTTTCCTGATGCGGGAGTTCTTTCTCACCAAGACTTGGATTGCCGGGAGGATGCAGGAGTGGGAAGAAATGAGATTCCGTCAGTCCAGGCATCGTCAAGAGAATCCGGTCGATTTCATTCATCAGCGTACACAACACCATAGCTTTCTCTTCGTGGAAGAGGATGGTCCAGCCCATGTGTCGTCTTCCGGCCCGCAACCTTTCCATCTGACCAAGTATTGTTTCCTGCTACCAGATTTCTTCGAGGATAATCGATGGCCTAGAATTGCTTCGACTTCGTATTCCTCGAACGCTCTGATGCTTACCCTGGTTGACGGCATTATTTCTCGTTCGCCCAAGTACGCGGGAGATGGTCGGTATCTCTTTAGGTGTACGAGATTGATGACTGAGTGCATCGGATAGTCTTTCGGTAGACGCAGGCAGTAGACTTGAGGGTTAATCCTCTCCATGACTTCGAAAGGTCCCAGTCCTCTTTGCACCAACTTCTTCCCCGTTCCTTCGGCTTCTACCAGCTGCAGAGAATGCGCGTTTACTAGTACTAGGTCGCCTTCATTAATCTCTTTCACGGGTCTACGTCCTTGGTTGTATGAGACTGCCTGTCGTTCTTGAGCAGTGACCAGCGCGTCCCTAGCCAATCCTCGTTGCAACTCTCTGTCTCGCACATATTCTTCCCCCATACGGCTGTTAATCTCAGACTCCGCTGGGCAAGCCAGATTCCAGGCGTATGGCACCGTTGAGACAGCGGGTTGGTACCCTAAGAGAAGCTCGTCCAGTCTGGTGTCAGTAGACGAGTGACGGCTGGAGTTGTAAGCGAACTTTAGTTCGCCCAACCACCTAGCCCAGTCGCTACGGTTTCCAGAGACGTAGGAACGTAGCATGACCTCGATACGCGCGTTCAAAATCTCGGTTTGTCCGTCCGTTTGAGGATGGTGAGCGGTTGACACAGCTAGCTTAGTGCCATAGAAGGAGCACACTGCCTTCCAGAACGCACTCGTCCATCATTTATCTCGATCGCAGATAATTTTCGCTGGTAATCCGAAGGTGTCGACCACGTAGTCCTTGAATAAGCGTGTGAATCCCTCGGAGCTTAACTCGTCGTGCGTGGGTATCATCAGGGCGAATTTGGTGAGTTTATCGACAATGACTAGAACGGCGGTGAATTTCTCAACTCCTGAAGCTGGAAGACCCGTAATCAGGTCCAAAGAGACCGTCTCGAATGGTCGAGCCGGAATGGGCGCTGGGCGTAATCCTCCTTCCTTTCCCGAGCGATCTACTTTTGTCTTCTGACAGTAGTCGCAGGTCTGTACGAAGAACTTCGAGTCCTTAGCCATAGTCGGCCAAAAGAAGATGCCCCGGAGTCGACTTAGCAGATTGCGCGCCCCGCCATGAGCACCTTCACTCGCCGTGTTATGGATCCAGTTAAGGACCCAGTTCACCATGCTTCTAGGTACACAAAGACGCATTTTCCAGTCAGCATCCGCGAAATAGAGCAGTCCACTTTCCGCACGTCTATAGTGAGACGGTGTCAAAGGTTGCTCCGCTGAGGAGCTGCCCAGGCGTAGGCCTCCCTGAAGGAGCGGTCTTCGGCGTACCCCGCTACGAACTTCTGCACTAGTTCGTCGTCGACGGAAATCAAGAGCTTCGAATGTCGATCCTCCTGCAGCTCATCTTGGATGGCTTTCTCCACTGACTCTGGCGTACCCCATTCCTCCAGGTCGACTTCCCCTGGCAGTTCCTCCATCGGGTTACACTCCTGAGAGCTTGATCCGTCGAGATTGTCTGCTTGTCCCGGTGGAGAGGTAGTTTTTGGAGGATTCTTCCCTTTTTTAGCTGCGGGTGGAGTTGATTTGACCTCGTCGGGTTTAGTCATGTCCACGAGTGTCGGGTGTTTGCGGGTACTCGCGGGTGTACCCGCACTCAACACCCGGGTGCCGAGTGTTTACCTCACAAGGGTGGGGTGTCACCGCGGGTGTCCACCCGAGTGCGGGTGTCTGCCTCTGGGCTGCGAGTACCCACTGGCAGACACCCGGGTGGACACTCGCATTTTTGCGAATTTTTACCAATTTTATTTCAATTTTTTTGAGCTAAAAAACAACGTACATAAGTATTTCTCGTGATTCCTGCAGATCGGGCCGTATCCCGAAAGTACGCGTAAGCGTGATCGGGGGTGTTTTCTCTCTCCTCCTGTCACCGTCTCTCCCAAATCTCTCCCTTCCCGTCGCTCGACTTTACGTCGGCGACTATAGAACTGTTGCTCGACTCTGAGTCGGCAACATCCGCATCGGCGCTCGACTTTGAGTCGGCGTTACTGGACCAGGAGACGACTTTAAGTCGTCTCCACGGAAACGACAGCAGCCAGCAGCTGCTCCTGGACGCGTAAGCCCCGCAAACGGGCAGCACACGATAAACGATGGCGACGGCAATAAGATCTATTGGCCTGATGCGACCCGCCGCGCTGTTGAGCGTGCTTGAAGAGCGGGGTGGTGGATATGGGCCGCCACGTCGTCTGCTGGCGACGTGGTGGATTTTGTATGTATTGCTTTTTCTTTTTAGTGTCGGCGCGTTTCCAGACGCCGTCAAATCTCTTGCTATACTAAACACTCATTCTAGCTATTGCTGCTTTACGGGTAAGCCCTCGAATGAGGCGCCATACACCGAATCGTCCGCCATTACCCTCCATCCATCCCATCACCTCCCATGCCCCTCCTGTCGGTAGCATCATGCACCGCTCCACTCCCCTCGCAATTGCTGGGGGATGTAGACGGTGCATGAAATGACAGTGAGTGGTACGGAGGTGGGTGTACTCGTGTACACCCGCCATCCTACCCGAGTGTCGACACACTCGGGTGTGTAAGACACCCGTGAATGGGTGTCACACCCGAGTAGAGTACTCGGGTGTTGCGCGAGTGCGGATATGTGCCTTCGAGCCACGAGTGACCCGCCCCGCGAGTGCGAGTGCACTCGGGTGGGCACTCATGGACATGTCTAGTCGGGTTTGCTACTTCTCTTGGAACTAGAGCGTGTCTGGACAGCGTCTACCCTACATCAGGCTTTACATCTGGAAAGGCCTATATGCGTTTAGACGACTTAGGATAACTTAAAGTGCTTAAAGGCTGCAAAAGCTAGAAGGCTGCAAAGTTACTTTCGGAGAAGGTTACCGGAGACATATACTCTAAGTTACTCCAAGACACCTTAAGTTGCTCCGAAAGCCATGAAAAAGCTCTTCAAAGTTAGCATAAAGCACATGTCTCAGAGAACCTTCTCCAAAGATGACTTTGGTATATCTTTCAGTTACTCAAAAAGCACTCCCAAAGCTATCATAAAGCACTTCGAAGTCAGCCTAAGACTAATATCTCTGATAACCTTCTCCAAAGATACCTATACAATACTTTAAAAGACACGGCAAGCCATTCACAAAGCCACTAAAAAGCTCTCTAAGGGTGACATAAAGCAGATGTCTCTTTGCTAAATATCTCAAAAGACGATGTATCACATAGACCTTAATCAAGCAAAATAATCCAGATAATAAATGTTAAAACTCACAGGCAGTGCATATAATACAATACATATACCAAATGGAAACTATCTACTGTAGACTTTCATTCAATTCGTCGGCCCATGTGACCTGTGACCAGTCCGACGAAATTATGGATTCATCGAATTACCATATATAGTAATTGCCGCCGTGGCGGAGCTGCGGCGGGAGGCTGGCGGGGGCCCCGCCGATGATTTTTTTGGGATTTTCGCTGTGACCGCTGTGACTTTTCGTCGATTTCGGGTCGCCTGTGACCCGTGACCGACGAATTGAATTAAAGTGTACAGTAGCATAATATTGGGAACCAGAGCATAGATATGTGTCCTTGTGTTGATCCACATCCTCAGCGTATGGTGTCGTCCTCAGTGTACATGCCATGGTGTTCATCCTCGTCCGGTACGTGTCCTCGTGCTCAACCTCAGTGTACATGTCGTTGTGCTCATCCTCATCCTCGGTGTACATGTAATTGTGGTCATCCTCGTCCTCGGTGCGTGGCATCGTCCTCGTCCTCGGTGTACGTGGAGTCGTCCTCGTCCTCGGTGTACGTGGAGTTCGGTGTACGTGGAGTTGTCCTCGTCCTCGGTGTAGGCATCAGCCTCGTCCTCGGTGTGCGTATCGGCCTCGTCCTCGGTGTGCGTATCGGCCTCGTCCTGGGTGTGCGTATCGGCCTCGTCCTCGGTGTACGTATCGGCCTTGTCCTTGGCGGAGTCGTCGTCGTGCTCGTCCTCGCATGTCAAGGTCTCGGTGATTGGCCTTGTCGTCGTGCTCATTATGCCGAAGCACATTATCCTTGTCGTCGCAGGAAGGAGGGTGGCCGCATCTAGGACTCCAATGACAGTAGAAAAAGAAGACAAAAAAGGAACACCCGCACCTGCTGACGTCGCACCAGCATCGTCGTCGCCGTTCTGGATGGTGATGACACGACACGACGATGCAGACTCTGCAAGTCGACATGCGCAAAGCAGTGCCGTCAAACGACGTGCACAAGGCAGCGTCGGTAAGCCTCCACTTGGTCGAGAGGCCATGCGCAAAGCAACAGCGGTGTGGGAGTGTGGAGGTGATGGTAAGAGGACAAGGCGAATGACCAAGTCCCTGCACTCCGATCGGAATTTAAACCAACCGGCACGTGAGGCATACGTGGCCTCACGTGCCGGCGGCAAATTGACTTCGCAAAATTCTTGGGAAGCGGAATCTGGGGACTTGGTGGGGAATTAAGACCACAGCGAGACTGCTGGCATGTAGTCAGTGACGATGCAGGCCGTAGGAAAAAAATTGTAAGAAATAAACGCACCAAATGGCGCCGCGTTGCTAGCAGACGACGCGGCACCTCTAATCCAACCCAAAACCATGTTTGAATCCTGTGCACCGGTAGGGCGGGGGGTTCTGTAGCAGCCCGTGTTGTCCTAGCGCAACGGCGCTTCCGTGTTGGGCTGTCCGTGAGCCTTGTCGTTAAAGGGCTTGAAATTAGATGTCATCCACGGCTGTTGGAAGCCGTGAAGACGAGTCCGGGGATCCAAAGGTAAGAGCATGAGAGAAAATAGAAGGAGAGGCCCCAGATAAAAATCCGAGGCTGGATGCGGTGTCGTCGTGGTGGTAAGATAAGAAGAGACGACGAGCAATGGACTCTGATCACGATCCGGCATTTGCCGGATCGTGCCGGATCGTGCTCAGAGCATCCTCAACGTCGCTCGGAACGACGACGAAGAGCTCGGAGTAGCAAAACAATTGTCGGTATTTGCTGCCATGTATATCTAATGTTGATCCCAGGTATATTCAGGTGCTACTACAACAAGGTATGTCGGGAATTTGCTAACATAGCAAGTATCCCATTCACTATTTGGATATAATGAGCATTCTAGCCCCTTCCTACTCACCGGCTACCCATATCTCACCTGTAATATCTATAACATGGGTTTAGATATCTGCTGAGGCAAGAAATCTAGCGGCCGCGATTCACACCGAATTATTCTGGTCGTCGAAGTATATTGCGTGCAAGTAGTTGCAAGCTCTGATACACGATAAGTGTCATACATTCAAATTTCCATGCAATTCATGAGATGCACTTACAACCCATACAGTACTATCCCCACTAAGTCCCAGGGCTCACCGACGTCTCATTCCCCCGCCATTGTTGTCAACGTCCGCCAGATTTGGCGGCGGCGATTCGGACCGGGAATCCGAACAGCGTTCGGATTCATCTCTTTGCTTCTTACTACCACCAACGATGCCGACGACCCTCAGGACGACAAACCACGACCACGGCTTTCAACAGTCGTGATACTGCGCCATCTGCGATGTCCGCGACCGACTTTGAGTCGTCGCCATGATCACGGAGACCGACTTTGCGTCGTCTCCTTCTGACCCGACCCGACCTCTCACCAAGCCGCTGAGCCGACTGTAGTATGCATGGCCGCGTAAGTCCCGGACGACGGGCAGCATGACATTGAAATATGGAGTCGCAGAGGAAGTCCGCATCAAGAGCGCGCACCTTCACCACGACCCCACGAGAGAAGGATGAGACTGCGCTGGCCCGCTTGCTTGCTGGGCAGTGTGCAGGTACGTCTTTTTTTGTTGTCCACAGTTATCGACGCTGACTGCACGGCAGTCGTTGATTCCGACAGTACGGCAGTCCATGCGGGCAATCGAATCGCGACTCTCCCTCTCATCCCACCACATCACCGCCCCACATAAAAGCCCTACTCCAGTCAACGTCTTCCTCACCGCGGAAGCAAAATCTTTCCGCGCCCAAACAATCCCAGCCCGATGGCCTCCTACCACTGCTCCTACTACATAAACGACCTCGACGCGAGCGCGAACAAACAGTCACGACGCTGACTGACACCGAAGCGTTCGGCACTAGCACTGGCAATTTCAAGACATGTTCTCTCGAAGGACGCGGATGTGCGACTCTAGCGCCTCTGATCGTCGACAAGGCTGACATTGACCTAGGTCTCTCTGCTTCAATTCCTCGATCTCCAACAATTCAACTGCCTGAACGAGTCGTCGAGCCACACATTGTCCAGCATCATCGGCGCCAAAAAGTGGAACAAGGGCAGTGGCTATCTCCTCAGCCGACGAGTAGGTTGACTCTTTCCGCGCGCAATCGGATAATCGGTTCGAAGGATCCGCACAGCGATCGAAGCTGTTCGGCGTCGTGCTCCCTCTTTCCAGCCACCACCACAGCCATCAGCATACCCGCGACCGACTTTGCGTCGTCGCCTACTGTCACAGAGATCGACATTGCGTAATCTTCCCCTGGAGAAGGACTGTCCATAGTCTTGGAGACCGACTTTGCCTCCCTGTGATCTGACTTTGTCTGCGGGAGAGCCCCGGCGGCCCCGCTGGCCGCGTAAGCCCTCTAACGAGGCTGCGGACGACGATAATGATTTCGAGGGCCGTTGCGTTGGATCCGCTCGAACCGATTCGGGTGTGCAGGTTGTCGGTGCCGCCACGGAGAGCTCTGGGTCCCATATCACCAAGGGTGCCGTGGCAGCAGCTGTTATCTTCCCTCTTCTGTTCGCCGCTGTCCGTGTCTATGCGTACATCTGCTGGCTCTCGCTAGACGCGTAAGCCCTCGACCGAGGCTCCCCGTTATACCGAGTCGCTGCTCAAGGTACGCTCATTTCATTCTGCAAGCGTGGTCCGTGCTTACATCGTTTCTTCTAGTGCACGGGCTCCCCACATTTACGCGTCCCTCCTCCAATGATAGGGCCGTCTACCAGCAGACCTCGCGCATGGGCGCCTCACAGTACAATTCCACCCGCTCGCCCTCTACAGCGTATCAGCAATCTACAGCGGGCGGACCATGTCGGAAAACTTGCTACCTCGGGCGTGCCAGCCACCATCTTATCGACATTAACGTCTTCGCTAAGGACCTTCCTCGCTTGGTCCAAGCAGCGCGCCCGACGCGGCTAGATTGGAGACCGATGTCATCCTCCAACTATATGGCCGTCATCCAGCAGAGCCCGCAGATGGGCATCTTCCCGCTTTCCGGCGCCCGCTAATGGTGCCGTACCACAGCGTGCGTCTCTTGAAGTATTGTTCTTCCCGCCAGGATGCCATTCAGATGTGGTACGGCCTTCAACTTTAGAACTACATTGACTATAGGCATTCTCTACATGTGTACCTATATAGTAATGTCTCAGAAGCCATTGAAAGTGAGCTCGGCAGTCTGCTTGATGCAACTTGAGATAGATGTATCGGCACATCTTAGATTAAGACATCTTATAGTTAATATAATGGAAGCGCTAACCTTAAAGGGATTTGAGATGTGTGAAGTTAAATGTAATGGAAGCAGTAATCCTAAAGGGATTTGAGATGCTTTGAGGTAACTTAAGTATTATGTTTACAAGATACTGAACTTAAGTTGCTTTTAGAGCTTTAAGTCACTTTTGCAGCCTTAAGTTTGATGTTACGGAGACATCAGACTTGGGATGCTTAAACGCAATAGGGCATTTCCTGATGTAGCATTTAGTTGCCTCAGGGATAGAGCTATACCTCTAGTTTACCAGAGTGCACATAGTCACTCTGGCTGACTTCACACAACTTGATAGTTGACTTGACTCAACTTGATAGTCAACTTGGGGCAACTCAATAGTCAACTTAAGCAGACTACGGAGAACTTGGTAGAGGGGTATATTCTGAAGGCAGCTACAGTTGTACATGTTTACCTTGAATACTCACATTTGCATTACGCCACATAAAAGACAGCTCAAATTCATGAAATCCTACATAGTACTTATACAACTGAACTAACTACTTTTTATGAATGCGAAAATATCTACGGGAGTGTCACCAGTCACAACAAACTCCAAAGGGACGAAGGACATCGCCGGGCCGCGGCTATAAAGAGCCTGTCTTTGACGATGGCGAGTCGCGACAGCTGTGGCCGAGAATAACTTGACGACGGCCTCAATTTCAGGATGCAGAGCATTATCACTGTGCAGTAGTGCTGCCTTGCCGGGGCTCACGCAGGTGATGATGGCAAGCCTAGAAAAGCACGTTGAATTCAATTAGTAATAGAACAAAATAAATAAGAAATATGCACCGTGTTGGGCTCAACGCGTCCAGGCCGCCATCAGGCCCAAATTCCAATTCGTAGGCTCATTGGCGGGGCGAACACGATGGCACGGGAGGGCTCGTCCAGCTGCTTGGAGCCCGGAGCCATTGTCGAGATACGTTGCTGCTCCATCCTCTAGCATGACATGCTCGTACTCTGTACGCCGAAAGAGCAGCAAAGCGAAAAGTGGTCGTCTCCCATCGCGACTACTGGCAGCAGCATATTCAACAGAGCCGCCTCGACAGAGCGCGATCCACAGTTATTCCAGCGGTGGGCGAACGACGTAGGGCGAGAGGAGAGTGTGGCGGTGGGAGGAGTAGCACTGATTGCTTTCGGATTAGAAGAAACTAGAAGAACAAACAGGAAACACGTACCGTTTAGGCTGGATGCGCGACGCCGTCCACCTCAATTCCCAAATCTAGGCACTGACATGGAAACGGAGAGGGCAGTGTCGTCCACAAGTGTTTCTGCTCCGTCCTGAAGGACGACGCGTCATCTGTACCCCGTATTTCGCCTTCTAACTTGTGGCGGGCGTACACACGACAGCGCGGGGCTCATCCAGCCTCTTGCAGCGCGGCGCCGTCATCCAAAAAGTCGTCCTTTCCACCACGGCTGTTGGAAGTCGGAGTGAAATCACCGAGCAGGGGAAAGTGGTCGTCTCCGGGCATAACTACTGGCGGTCGCACGTTCAGAGCGGCCTCGATAGAGGGCTTACGCGATCGCATTTATTCCAGCGGTGAGACGGAATTGGAGAAGTGTATGGTGGTGGGAGGAGTAGCACTGCTTGCTGTTGAATTAGAAGGAAATAGAGTAACGAACAGGAAATACGTACCGTTCAGGCTGGGCGCGTCCACGACGCCAGCCAGCCCAATCCTAACTTCCGACTTCGGCGCAGAAAGTAATCCCGGCTCTTGAGGACAAGAATCAATTGGAGACAGCGGACCTCGTGCTGAAATGAAAACAAAATAAAAACCGAGCAACAGTACGCACCGTTTCGGCTGGTCCACGACGCCATCCAGTCCGAATCCAAACTCTTGTCCTCGGAGGCGCAAAGCCATCTTCTTGAAACCGGCGTCGTCGTCTGAATGTGATGCGACTCCGTCCTGGAGGTTTACGCGGAGGCGTTGCTCGGCGTAAGAGCAGAACGGAGAATGAAGTCCGGGGACGTTTGTTCCAAGTGTTGCTGCTCCGTCCGGGAGGTCGTCCTGTGCTCGCCGTGAGAGCAAAACCGCGAAAAGTTGTCCTCTCCATACGCGGCCGTTGGAAGCCGCGGAGCAAATGCGACGACGACGAGCAATGCTGGTGGCTAGTGGTAAGGACGAGAGATGATCGAGTATAAACTCGGTCATCCGACTCATCAGTTCAAGTCCGACTGATCAGATTGACAAGTCTTATCTCCTCTTGCTCCCGCCATGGCGCGTCAACGACAACGTGCTTCTGACTTAAAACTTCTTGGGCCTCTTCTGTCTGGTTTTATTCGCTTTCTTGTGTCTCTTTGGCCTGTTGAGGTTCTTTCTGGTTCCCTGCCTCTGGATGCGCTTCGAGTTCTCTCGCGCTCATCTCTGGGACGGCGCCATTTGAACAAGGACGGATCAACACTTCACGATGAGGCGGAAATATGTTCGACAAGCATTAGGCTGTATCTATTGCTAATTGGGCTCGGTCTGGACTAGAAGCTTGGTAGCATCCTAGACGCTATCCAATTTCAGAATGGTGCGTTATTTTTTCTGCTCTGTACAAGGTTGTCCCGTACTACGTAGTATCTGTCTTCCCTAGAGAGTATGCCTGGGCCGAGTATACGATCTTTGTCCGTTGATACCTTGCTGTCCATCGGGGTCACCAATAATGGCCATCGCTGTGTCCGACGCCCAGTCTCACCACCACCACAGGCTCTGTGGGTTGTAACGATCCACAGAGACTGTACGTGGTTGAGACTGTATCATGCACGCCGACTGCCCTCACGCCATTGCTTGGGGGATTGTCGGCAGGCATGAATAAGACTCGACACTCGGGATGAGTGATATGGGAAAGTCACCACATTACGATACCCACTCATGTAGGCTGCATTTCTTGTTTCTCAATGCAGCATACGGAAATATTCTCAGTGAAATATCGATTTCTTGTCTCTAGGTATCTACTTGACAACTGCTTGAGGCAGGACATAAAGAAGCTGTACGATATGAGCAGTTCGACTGATCACGCACCTTGTCTTCTACTACCATGATCGACGGTACCCACTACCCAAATACTGGACACCACGTCTCACCATCACCATCACCATTGCATTCGACAGACAGCAGCTGCCCTCTCATCAATGGCAGACACAATTTGACAGCCGGCCTATGTAGAGGCAGGCCGACCTTGAGCAGGCCTTTGTAGGCCCGCTGTCAAACAGGTGTCTCCTGTTCTCATTGTTAGGGTGCCGCTGCTAACTGATAGTTAGACGTCGGACAAGACCTTGGACAGGACAATATTTCTAGGTGTGCCTCTCGTGTCGGCTCGCCACGTCATGATCACACGTTGGTTGGTTTTTTCCTCGATCGCTCACCACCACCACAGACTTCATCGCAACGCCACTGAACTTAGGCATGATTGGTATTGGATGTGCGTCGTTGCTGATTTCTTCTGCCTTTACGACTGACTATGCAGTGGCAGTCGACGCGGCATGATGACCTACGATTACCACGACCACAATATAAGGACAATGATACGACGACAAGGTCGGAGCAAGGACCCACGACGACTACGACCGACAGTCAATGATGATTCGTCCCGGATGATGACGACGAAGCCCACGCTCTTCACACGCCTAGACCACCGACCCAAGTTCAATCATCTCTCTTCCTCTTACTCATACCACCACCATCCATAACATGAGGGCTATCGCGCAACCGTTGCACCACTACCATCTTCATGCCATGGTTCAGGTGCGCTGTTTGTGTCTTCTTTCCTGATGCTTACTGACCAATCTCCATCTTAGTACCCGACGAGGACGAGCGCGACAACGCCAACTACCGGGCACAGACGCAAGCACCGGCACACCGGAACGAGCACAACCACGCCAGCATGGGGACGAGCGACAACGCCAGCATGGGGACGAACACCAGCACCGGCACGAGCGACGACACCAGTACCGGGACGAGCGACGCCGCCAGCATGGGGACGAGCGACGACACTAGTACCGGGACGAGCGACCACACCAGCAAGCACTGGGACCAGCGACGACGGCAGTACCGGGATGGGCCAACACCAATACCAGGACGAGCCCGACAAGGCCAGTACCGGGACGAGCACGATGACACCAGTACCGGGATAACGCCAATACCATGACGAGCGCGACGGCCAGCACTAGGACGAGCGCGACGGCGCCAACTTCCAGCCAAGGACACGAACACCGGCCCACTAGGACAGCACGGAGATGAGACGGCAACACCAGCAAGGACGGGTACCCAACAAGGATATCCCAACTGAGGATGACACGAGCAGCAGGACAAGGATGATAGAGCTCCCAAACCAGCACGATGACGAGCACCTGGTCAAGCCCAACAATATGCATGTGCACTTCGACAAGCCTGATGGGAGCACCCAGACCAGTACGACAACGAGCACCTAGGACAAACACGGCGACACGTACCGGTGTGAAGACGAGGGTGAGCACCACGACGACAATGACCTGCTGAACACCCTAGACACGTCCGCTTGGATGACGATGGTTACATCCCGACTGAGCGAACTTACCAGCATAGCATTCGTAGATAGTTTCTGTTGATTAGTAGCGAGTATATTTCAATTTCAGCTATTTCATGCAGAATCTTGACTTGCTGTGATTAACTGCTTGTATCTGAACACTAATTAGTTCTCCCAAAGCATACCCTGTTTGATTTTGAGTTAGTTTAGATATATATTAGGTTTCCTTGAGTAGGCTAAAGTTGTTTATTAGTTAACATGGGGTCTCCGAAACGTGACTCAAGTCAGTTAAAGTTGACTTGAGGTTGACTCAGGAATGGGGCACCCGTGGACTGTGGCTTACGGAGACCTATGTGTATTCCGGACTTATATGCCCTAAGTCAACCATATGCCCTATAGTTGGCCTGGGTCTCCTCAATGGCAGGACCACTTTTCCTGATGTAGCTGTGAACGGGTCCAAGAGTTCATCCCACCACCAGCACTCGAAGGCCGCTCTTTTTGCTGATGACTTCTTATCCTCGAGTCGCTGCGCTGCTTCGATGGTATCGCTATCCGGTCGAATTGGATCTGAAGGTCTACTGACGGAGAATGATGTTCAGGGATGCGCGGTAGTCTTGAGAGTGGGTCGACGTTAGAATGCACCCGACCGGGTCGATGGACTATCTTCAATCCTGGAAAGGCTGCGTACACAGCGCCCAAAGCGGCTAGACGCTTGTTGGTGTTTTCGTAAACCCTCGCCCATTGTAGCGCTGCGTGATCCGTAATGAGAATCACCTGCTCGCCTTCAATGAAAGGTTGGAATTTAACTAACGATTCTTTAGCGGCGAGAGCCTCCCGTTCGGTGGCGCTATAATTGTGTTCGGCTGGTTTAAACGTTCGACTCCAGTAGACGATGACTCGCTCCACATAAACCCAGGTGTCCTCGAATTCTTCTGCCCAAGTTAACACTTCCTCCGCTTCATCGAGGTCCTTGGCTACCTTCGTAACTAATCGTGGAATAGGCAGATCGTGCTCAAAAGATTGCTGCAGACGCTCATATGTCGGAGTTCCTCGTAGGTCTCGCACTTGAATTTTCTGGACTTGCTGAAGACTGGCTCCCAAGGCGATATCGGAAGCGTCGGTGTACAACTGGTATGGCTGTCCAGCGATGGGGTGTCCTAGCACCGGAGCCATGGATAGGGCTTCCTTAGCCTGAGTAAACGCCAGCTCCTGTTCGGCGTCCCACTGAAATTTGGCGCCTTTTTGTAGGAGGCGAAACAGAGGGGCGGCGATGAAGGAGTAGTATGGTATGTACGCGGAAAAGTACACCACCATACCTAAAAACTTCTGCAAATCCGAAACCGTCTTTGGGCGTTGTAACTCCAGGATAGCGGTGACTTTCTCTTTATGAGTAGAGAATCCTAGCCGCGATACTTTGTGCCCTAGAAGAAGAATGGAGGAGTACCCGATGAAGCACTTTGAGGGAGCTAAAGTGATCCCTGCCTTCTCGACAGCGCCGAGGACACTGTCGAGATGAACTAGATGTTCTTCCCAGGAACGAGAGTACACTACGATGTCATCGATGTACACGAGGGTGAAGATCCACAGGTAAGGCGCTAGAATACCTTGCATAACCCTTTGGAAGATTGACGGGCCATTACGAAGCCCAAACGGCATTCTTCGAAATTGATATAGACCCATAAGCGAAAAGTGGTCGTCTCCCATCGCGACTACTGGCAGCAGCATATTCAACAGAGCCGCCTCGACAGAGCGCGATCCACAGTTATTCCAGCGGTGGGCGAACGACGTAGGGCGAGAGGAGAGTGTGGCGGTGGGAGGAGTAGCACTGATTGCTTTCGGATTAGAAGAAACTAGAAGAACAAACAGGAAACACGTACCGTTTAGGCTGGATGCACGACGCCGTCCACCTCAATTCCCAAATCTAGGCACTGACATGGAAACGGAGAGGGCAGTGTCGTCCACAAGTGTTTCTGCTCCGTCCTGAAGGACGACGCGTCATCTGTACCCCGTATTTCGCCTTCTAACTTGTGGCGGGCGTACACACGACAGCGCGGGGCTCATCCAGCCTCTTGCAGCGCGGCGCCGTCATCCAAAAAGTCGTCCTTTCCACCACGGCTGTTGGAAGTCGGAGTGAAATCACCGAGCAGGGGGAAAGTGGTCGTCTCCGGGCATAACTACTGGCGGTCGCACGTTCAGAGCGGCCTCGATAGAGGGCTTACGCGATCGCATTTATTCCAGCGGTGAGACGGAATTGGAGAAGTGTATGGTGGTGGGAGGAGTAGCACTGCTTGCTGTTGAATTAGAAGGAAATAGAGTAACGAACAGGAAATACGTACCGTTCAGGCTGGGCGCGTCCACGACGCCAGCCAGCCCAATCCTAACTTCCGACTTCGGCGCAGAAAGTAATCCCGGCTCTTGAGGACAAGAATCAATTGGAGACAGCGGACCTCGTGCTGAAATGAAAACAAAATAAAAACCGAGCAACAGTACGCACCGTTTCGGGCTGGTCCACGACGCCATCCAGTCCGAATCCAAACTCTTGTCCTCGGAGGCGCAAAGCCATCTTCTTGAAACCGGCGTCGTCGTCTGAATGTGATGCGACTCCGTCCTGGAGGTTTACGCGGAGGCGTTGCTCGGCGTAAGAGCAGAACGGAGAATGAAGTCCGGGGACGTTTGTTCCAAGTGTTGCTGCTCCGTCCGGGAGGTCGTCCTGTGCTCGCCGTGAGAGCAAAACCGCGAAAAGTTGTCCTCTCCATACGCGGCCGTTGGAAGCCGCGGAGCAAATGCGACGACGACGAGCAATGCTGGTGGCTAGTGGTAAGGACGAGAGATGATCGAGTATAAACTCGGTCATCCGACTCATCAGTTCAAGTCCGACTGATCAGATTGACAAGTCTTATCTCCCTCTTGCTCCCGCCATGGCGCGTCAACGACAACGTGCTTCTGACCTTAAAACTTCTTGGGCCTCTTCTGTCTGGTTTTATTCGCTTTCTTGTGTCTCTTTGGCCTGTTGAGGTTCTTTCTGGTTCCCTGCCTCTGGATGCGCTTCGAGTTCTCTCGCGCTCATCTCTGGGACGGCGCCATTTGAACAAGGACGGATCAACACTTCACGATGAGGCGGAAATATGTTCGACAAGCATTAGGCTGTATCTATTGCTAATTGGGCTCGGTCTGGACTAGAAGCTTGGTAGCATCCTAGACGCTATCCAATCTCAGAATGGTGCGTTATTTTTTCTGCTCTGTACAAGGTTGTCCCGTACTACGTAGTATCTGTCTTCCCTAGAGAGTATGCCCTGGGCCGAGTATACGATCTTTGTCCGTTGATACCTTGCTGTCCATCGGGGTCACCAATAATGGCCATCGCTGTGTCCGACGCCCAGTCTCACCACCACCACAGGCTCTGTGGGTTGTAACGATCCACAGAGACTGTACGTGGTTGAGACTGTATCATGCACGCCGACTGCCCTCACGCCATTGCTTGGGGGATTGTCGGCAGGCATGAATAAGACTCGACACTCGGGATGAGTGATATGGGAAAGTCACCACATTACGATACCCACTCATGTAGGCTGCATTTCTTGTTTCTCAATGCAGCATACGGAAATATTCTCAGTGAAATATCGATTTCTTGTCTCTAGGTATCTACTTGACAACTGCTTGAGGCAGGACATAAAGAAGCTGTACGATATGAGCAGTTCGACTGATCACGCACCTTGTCTTCTACTACCATGATCGACGGGTACCCACTACCCAAATACTGGACACCACGTCTCACCATCACCATCACCATTGCATTCGACAGACAGCAGCTGCCCTCTCATCAATGGCAGACACAATTTGACAGCCGGCCTATGTAGAGGCAGGCCGACCTTGAGCAGGCCTTTGTAGGCCCGCTGTCAAACAGGTGTCTCCTGTTCTCATTGTTAGGGTGCCGCTGCTAACTGATAGTTAGACGTCGGACAAGACCTTGGACAGGACAATATTTCTAGGTGTGCCTCTCGTGTCGGCTCGCCACGTCATGATCACACGTTGGTTGGTTTTTTCCTCGATCGCTCACCACCACCACAGACTTCATCGCAACGCCACTGAACTTAGGCATGATTGGTATTGGATGTGCGTCGTTGCTGATTTCTTCTGCCTTTACGACTGACTATGCAGTGGCAGTCGACGCGGCATGATGACCTACGATTACCACGACCACAATATAAGGACAATGATACGACGACAAGGTCGGAGCAAGGACCCACGACGACTACGACCGACAGTCAATGATGATTCGTCCCGGATGATGACGACGAAGCCCACGCTCTTCACACGCCTAGACCACCGACCCAAGTTCAATCATCTCTCTTCCTCTTACTCATACCACCACCATCCATAACATGAGGGCTATCGCGCAACCGTTGCACCACTACCATCTTCATGCCATGGTTCAGGTGCGCTGTTTGTGTCTTCTTTCCTGATGCTTACTGACCAATCTCCATCTTAGTACCCGACGAGGACGAGCGCGACAACGCCAACTACCGGGCACAGACGCAAGCACCGGCACACCGGAACGAGCACAACCACGCCAGCATGGGGACGAGCGACAACGCCAGCATGGGGACGAACACCAGCACCGGCACGAGCGACGACACCAGTACCGGGACGAGCGACGCCGCCAGCATGGGGACGAGCGACGACACTAGTACCGGGACGAGCGACCACACCAGCAAGCACTGGGACCAGCGACGACGGCAGTACCGGGATGGGCCAACACCAATACCAGGACGAGCCCGACAAGGCCAGTACCGGGACGAGCACGATGACACCAGTACCGGGATAACGCCAATACCATGACGAGCGCGACGGCCAGCACTAGGACGAGCGCGACGGCGCCAACTTCCAGCCAAGGACACGAACACCGGCCCACTAGGACAGCACGGAGATGAGACGGCAACACCAGCAAGGACGGGTACCCAACAAGGATATCCCAACTGAGGATGACACGAGCAGCAGGACAAGGATGATAGAGCTCCCAAACCAGCACGATGACGAGCACCTGGTCAAGCCCAACAATATGCATGTGCACTTCGACAAGCCTGATGGGAGCACCCAGACCAGTACGACAACGAGCACCTAGGACAAACACGGCGACACGTACCGGTGTGAAGACGAGGGTGAGCACCACGACGACAATGACCTGCTGAACACCCTAGACACGTCCGCTTGGATGACGATGGTTACATCCCGACTGAGCGAACTTACCAGCATAGCATTCGTAGATAGTTTCTGTTGATTAGTAGCGAGTATATTTCAATTTCAGCTATTTCATGCAGAATCTTGACTTGCTGTGATTAACTGCTTGTATCTGAACACTAATTAGTTCTCCCAAAGCATACCCTGTTTGATTTTGAGTTAGTTTAGATATATATTAGGTTTCCTTGAGTAGGCTAAAGTTGTTTATTAGTTAACATGGGGTCTCCGAAACGTGACTCAAGTCAGTTAAAGTTGACTTGAGGTTGACTCAGGAATGGGGCACCCGTGGACTGTGGCTTACGGAGACCTATGTGTATTCCGGACTTATATGCTCTAAGTCAACCATATGCCCTATAGTTGGCCTGGGTCTCCTCAATGGCAGGACCACTTTTCCTGATGTAGCATCGAACGTACATCGGAGCAGACATTCTTTTGACGTCCCTCGTCAAAATGGAGTCAGATTGATCGGCGTTTCTCATACAGCTTTGACATCATAATACTGTAGACTTTCGATCAATTCGTCGGTGCATGTGACCTGTGACCTCACTGATGAAATTTTGGTTTCGTCGACTTACCATATATGGTAATTGCCGCCGCGGCGGAGCTGCGGCGGGGGCCCCGCCGGGGACTTTTTCATGATTTTTTCAGTGACCAGTGTGACTTTTCGTCGGTTTCGGATCCTCTGTGACCCGTGACCGACGAATTGATTTAAAGTCTACAGTAGCGTGATCGCGACGCAAGTCCACAATGCTCATTATGACTCAGAGTGGACGTCATCGTGATGTCCACTCTGACTGGTGGTGTAAGCCACAGGATCTCTTGAAAGATCATCTTAACTTCCAGTAGAGATATAAGAATTTATTAAATAATCATGGTCTGAGCTTCACTTTGATTTAAATCAAAAGGTGATTTAAAATAACTATTTATAATACTAAAGCCTTATAGTCTCACAGGTCATAAGAACCTTAGAAAAATATCTCTTTAAATTTCTTGATTTAAAAACATGATTTAAATATATCACATTTTACAGCACCTTTCTAAGAACCTATGATTTAAAACAGATTTCCATCATGTTTTAAATCATACCATTTAAATCACCCCACCCTTGTACTCAGCCTTCTCACTGGAAACAAGGCACAGTCACGGTGAACTTGCCGTCATCTGCAAACTGCCTAATATCAACGGCAGCACGGACATGCTGGCAATAAACGAGACATTCTGCAAAAGCAGCAACCCCGACGTTGTTAATGCACTCATCGATAACCATGCGTCCATCAAAACCCTTCTATACAACGATGCCGATCTGAAGTCCTTTAAACTCAAGGCATACGACCTCGAGCCCTTATTGCCTCGCTGCCTACTTGCAGGGGGGCACAGCCTGTCAACGAATGGCTCACACAGCCCAGCACTACATGAGCCCCAAGGCCAAAGTGCGCCTCGACGAGCTCAAGGCAGTCATGACCAAGGTACACCGGGGGGGGGGGGGGAATATCGCTGGAACTGGGACAAGTATAAGATCAAAGTGTTCGGCGGAGCTAACAGTGGTTACAGTGAATATCGACGAGAAGGTGACGGAGACGGTGAAGGTGCACACCAGCAGGTCTGAAGAACTCGAAGGACAGGGAAGAGATTATCGAGGAGCCGATTCTGCTCCCAGAGACGAAGTCTGGTGCAGATGTGCCCAAACCAGACATGCAGTTCTAGCTGAACTGACGGCCATCCCTCTCGAAGAATGCATCCACGCCAACTCGGCCTTCCCCATTATCCGGTTCCAAATCCCTCGCCAACTTAGAGTCCAAATCCCTCCAAGGCAGATCTACTAGTGCTATGAGGGATGCCCAGGCTCAACGTCGAACTCCACAGAAGACAAAGTCTCATCTATGAGCGAATATTAGTAGCTCGCAAGGCCCATGGTAGACGACCGCACAGCACATGTGCGTCACATATGTCAAAGCAACCTTGGCGACGACCAAATGGGATAAGAACGCATCACGAAGACAATGTCCTGAACGTGGGCCAGCAACAAAAGAGGCATCCAGCAGTGTGGATGACTGTCATGAACATTAGCAAACCAGATGCATTGAATCAGTGGGGGTATACTTACACTGTAGGACCGTATATCGAGTCAGCGGGCGCTTACACTGTTTCGTTAAGATCTAGTGCCACATTAGCCCCACATTGGGTGTTACTCGTTTTGGGCACGGGAGTGCACATCTACGACTCACGAGTGTCCGAGTGCGGTCGAGAAGCAATAAAAGAGCACAAAACAGCATACCGAGAAGTGGATGAGCTGCGCGGAATTCGAGGTGCATAATGCAAGATAAGTAAAAGTTACCCGTGGAAAGTGAAAAGTCGCCAAGAACCTCGCTCGTAAATATTGGAAGGAGCGCTGTGAAGTCGTTCTTGGCTTGGTCACTGCCGCCCTACGGAGTTGCGGGTTGTAGACCTGGGCACGAGTGCCCACCCGGGTGCACTCGCACTCGCTGGGCGGGTCACTCGCGGCTCCAAGCCGGACACCCGCACTCGACTGCCACCCAGATGTGGCACTCGAGTGCACACCCATTCGCGAGTGTTCTGCACACCCGAGTGTGCAAACACTTATGTATGGTGGCAGATGTACATGAGTACACTTGACCTCCTCCTCCACCTCCTCCATCCCAACTCGCGAGTGACTCATGCCTTGCCTGCATCCCCCAGCAATTGCAAGGGGAGCATCGGCGATGCATGATGGTAGCATCGCGAAGGGTGTGGGTGAGATGAAGGAGTGACAAGGGATGGGATTGAGTATGGTGCCTCGTCGGTTGGAGGGCTTACCCGCAATAAATGTAATAGTAGAAATGGTCAGTATTATTGACAGCGTCTGTAAACGCCGCCGAGAAGAAAGAATAGAACATTGAAATGTACCAACCCGCCACGTCGTCAGCAGACGACGTGGCGGCCCAAAATCCACTGCCCCCGCTCTTGAAGCGCACCGTTGAGTGTGGCGGTAGCGTCACGACTCTGTATCCTTGTGCTGTTTGCTTGCTGCCCGTTTGCAGGGCTTACGCATCCTGCAGCGGCGGCTGCTGCTATTGTTCCCGTAGAGACGACTTAAAAGTCATCTCCTGGTACATCGATGCTGACACAAAGTCGAGCACGAGGTCGCCGACATGCAGTCGAGCGATGCTGCTGTCGTCACCGACTTAAAGTCGAGCGACGCAGTGGTGATGGTGGTAGGAATGAACGAGAGACGCTCGATCATACGCTTACGCGTACAGTCAGATACCGGCCCGGTACGCCGAATCACACCAAAGATATCTTTTTTAGTAGTTTTTAAGCTCAAAAAAATACCAGAAAAATGCGGAAAAAATGCGAGTGTTAGGCGGGTGTTAGACGGGTGTCTGAGCACGGGTACTCGCGGCCTAAAGCCGGACACCCGCACTTGGGTAGACACCCATGCTGACACCCTACCCAGCACCGGCAAACACTCGACACCCGGGTGTGAGTGTCGAGTGCACCTGGGTGCACACTTAAGCACCTGACACTCGTGCCCAGGTCTAGTGGGTTGTTCGAGTCGGCGTCGCTATCAGACATCAACTGCCGAGGTCGATAATCAACACAAAGCATCAGGAAAAGCACTTTAGCATCTGGTTCACCTAAGTTTAGACCCCTATTATCTGGTTAACCCAAGAGGCCTAAGTTGCCAGAGACAACTATAGGTAACTTAGCACAACTCGGGAATTCTACTTCTACCAGAGTTGCTACAAGCCTTCATCAGTTAACTTGAGTATACTTGAGGATCAGCATTTACAGGAGTTGTTATAAGTGGCTTACCCTGTCTTCCGAAGTCAGCATAAGCCATCTCGGGTAAACTTGAGATGTTTAGGTATCAGCAGTACAGGAGCTAGGCAACCTCAGGTATCTCACATTTACCAGGCAAGTAGCTACAGACTACAGTAAGCCAAAAATATCAGTCTTCAATACATATACAACAGTGAATAAATTTTATTGCACAACGGGTACTACACAACATGAAGTATTAGACTGACTAGCGTGAGCGTGTGTCGGGTACGTCAGATTGGCGAGGCACCTGGTATGGGTCCAGCCGAAATCGAAATCTGACTCCTCGCCTATTTGGAGGCACAAACACGATGGTGATGGGCCTTACCAGCCTCTTCAGGCCCGTCGCCGTCGTCCAAGAAGAGATGCAGCCCCGTTCGGCGGCTTACGCGGGTGATGCTGCCGGGCGGAAGAGCAGGGCTGAGTCGTCCGCGAACGACGACGGAAAAGGCACAGCTGCCTACTTCAAGGTGGAAGATTTGAAAAGAAAAAAGTCGAGAAATGCGCACGTCCTTATTGAGCCTGGTACGTCTGCGACGCCGTTATTATCCTATTGCCTCGTTTGAGGCCCGATGGAGGTGGCGCGGCGGCCGGACCAGCCTCTTGACTCGTCTCTGTCGTTCCTGATAGAGGCTTACGCGGTCGATAAAGTCGTCGAGGGCGCTCTACATCATTGGTCGCATGAACTAGGCATCTCTGTCGGGTAGCGTGGGCCTAGATAGGCCAAATTCAACAAGAATTGTTGTAAAACAAGCAGAAAATACGCACCATTTACGTGACACGCCCTCCTAGCCCAGTAAACACTAAGCATTACGGCGCGGGGGCTAATCCAGCCTCTTGAAGCCCGTCGCCGTCTTCTCGAAGCGTTGGTGCTCCGTCCTGGAGGCTTACGCGACGGCGCCGGTCATCGGGAGATAGCAGAACACAAGAAAGTCGTCCTGACGGCTGCCGGAAGCCGTTCTCGCGTACCACCGGTCCAAAAACAAAAATGCAAGAAAAGAAAAGCGCCCAGGGAGGGCTCTCGAAAAGTCCTGAGGCAGGGACGACGGCACCACAAATAGGTGCTGGTGGTAGGAAGCAGAGAGAGGCGTGATCGGGTACGAACCGGGAGTGCTGCCTCGTAGGCTGACGCTGGTCTAGAATAGGAACATGCCACAAAGTAAGTACAAGAACAGGCAGGATCGCAAAATAAGACGCACCTGCTAGGTAGCACCTTCTGTCTCTCCTGATTGCTGACATTGTTTTAGGCTGAGTGCAGTCCAGCCAGAAGCCGTCGTCGTCGGCGTTGCTGCTCCGTCCTGGAGGCTGACGCGTTCAGCAGCTCGTCCCGCAGAAAACGGAGACTTCTCAGATCTTCTGGTCGGCGTTGCGCCAGCATGAACGAAGACGGAGGACGAGACGATCGTGGTCCAATCGTAGTGGTATTTGGACAAGGCAGATTGTTCGATCGCGCTGATCAGCTAGTCTACGCACCTTACTCTTCTGCTGCCACAGCACGTCAACAACGACAACGTGCAGTCTGGACTCTTTAAGCTTGCTTTCTTCAGTCTCTGGCTTTTCTCTGCTTTGGCCTTTGGATCTGATCTGACTGGTGGTACCTCAGGAGTAACGTTCTCGTGCTCCTCTTCGCTCAGGCGACCTTTCGACGACAATGCGCCGTGAACGTGAATGCAGCAAGCCCTCGGAACAAGCCAGACATGTTGCTGGTAAGTGTGGTAGGCTTGTACTGTGTATGTATAATCTATTTTGCTCTGTATATGGGAAACTCACCATGTAACACAGCTTTCCTCGCCTGCCTCTAGAACCTCTATGAAAGGCCCGCGCTATCCTCTCGGCTCCACGTTGTGTTGTCTCCGATATCAAGCATGGACACAGACCACGACTACGACTTTGCCGAATTCGGGAGCATTGTCTCATCGTCGCATTCCGGTCGCAAACCTCCTCATTTGTCAACTCCCGCAGAGGAACGGCCAAAGCCTGACGTGGTGAGTACAAATTTCGTATTATTCCAGTCTAATCTAACACCGTTCAGAGCACTTGCCGCCGACAGCTTTTCATGCGATACTTGGCACTACTCTTTTTCTATTCGGTAACCTCCTCGATCAAGATTCATGTCTTGCTCTTCCTAGAATCCCCAATTCCATACTGGCTTGGAGCACTTGACGTCTTCGAGACGGGTGAGAACCTTCCCAGGCACTGGGAAGACTGGTGTATGGCCATCGTGTGGGGCCGCACCCTCGTTGCTCTCGGGGACGCTACCATCTCCCAATTCCGAGACGATCCGAAATGCGTTGCAGCGCAGCGTCATCGTTCCTCTGCGGACGTGACCATGAAACCCCCATCAGCATCCGCATCTTCATTCGAGGCCTTCAGCCGTCCTAAAAATTCGTTCAAGTCCATTTGCCGGGCTGCCCGAAATGATCACGTGTAAGTTGGCTTTACATTCGATCACAGTTTCAAAGTCCGATCACTCGCTCTCTTCCTTTCCCCACGACAGCGCGACAGCGCTCATAGCGGTAAGTCTTTCCCTCCTCGCTTGTTCACAACCTCCTGATATTTTACAATGACTCGCGTGCAGAAGGCTGCCGACAGGTGCTGGCAGGTGCGTCTGTGACTGTTATAGCTGGTATCTGCCCTTTACTGACTGCACTTAGGACACGACAACGATAAAGGTTTTTTCAGTGCTGCCGCGACCACAACATGATACCCAAGCGTGGGCCCATGGAGAGCCAGGCCGACCTTGAGCAGGGCTTTGTGGGCCGATGGTTGGGAGGTGGTGTTGTCGCGACGTCTACTCATACCTACTATTCCCAGCATCACCGGGCTGTCACCCACTGTCATACGGTACGCACAGTCAATTGCCTGTCAAGCTGATATTCATTCACATCTCGCCCGTCCTAGTCTCTGCCGCCGACAACTGCCACGTACACGTGCATGTTGGCTTTTGTTTAGGTGCGGCTTCATCCCATTGTTCATGTCCTTCCTCTCACCCTCACCAGTTTCACACTGAGGAGTACACCGTCGACGCAGCGACGGCCACGGTGACCTCGACCACGATCAGGGAACCACGATGTGTACGACCATGACAACCGCCAAGGACATCAACGAGATGACGACGACGGGCTCGACGACAAAGACTATACCACACCTATTCACGACGACAAGGATGAGGACGAGACCATGAGGACAAGGACGACTCGAGCACCGCAACGAGGACGACCCAGACACCCCGTTAAGGACGATCTGAGCTCCACGATGAGGACGACCTGAGCTCCGCGACGAGGACGATCTGAGCTCCACGACGAGGACGACCCGAGCACCGCGATGAGGATGGTTGGTACACCACAATGAGGACACTTTGAGCATCACATTGAGAACACTTACACCACAATGAGGATAATGCAATACGGACAGCCCAAACACTGTAGCTATGTACGTGTAGGTAGAAACAGGTTTAGATATTCAAATTGTACGCGCTTTCTTGAGCTTATTGAATTGAAATTTTATCATATTTTATTGTGCAAATAGTATTGGGAACTGCTTTGCTAGCCTGCTTACCATAGCTACAGTTCACTTGAACGTGATTCAGGATGATTCAAGTTCACTTGCATGTGATTCAGGATGATTTTAGTACACATTAAGGTGATTCTGGAAGACTTAAGTCATCCAAAGTTAACTTGAGGTTAACTTAGGAATGAGGGCAGGTGTAGACTGTGTCCTGAGTTAAACTGGCTGAATCGGAGACTTCTAAGCTCTAGGTTAACCAGATTCTCTCTGGTTAACCATAGTGGACCTAGGCTCAAGACCCATATTCCTGATCTTGAAGCTGGATAGGCGCGTCCATGGCGCATCCCTCGAGGCTGTTGTCGCAAAATATGACTATGCTTCAACAAATGCAATGGGCAGATGTCTTCGATGGCCTCGAGCGAAAGATTGGCGCGCTTCAACATCTACAACCTGATCAGATTATCGCCTAGATGACTCAGAAAACAACACACCTTGAGACCATCAACGTCGATAGCAAACTCGCAGGATAACATCCTTGTCTGCACAGTCGAGCTCTCCGACTCAGATATTGAACCCGACTCTGAACTTGGTGCCTCCTCCATGCGCGTGTGGGTGCAGTCTCCGTTGAAAGGGAAGGAAACTATTGATATCTATCAAGCGGTGTTACGTGGTTGTGTAAAACACGTACTTGGTCTCGCTTAGAGACCTCAACGAGTCCATCACGAGTCAGACTCGCGACTCGTGACGCGAGTACTCACTCAAAAGGAAGTCCAGTTCAGACTCGCGTCGGACTCGACTCGCGATGACTCACGAGTCATCGCGAGTCCACTCGCGAGTACTCACCATGAGTCCGAGTCATCTCGGATACTCACAAGTACTCGCGAGTCCATACACCCCCAAGTATTCATGCACAGCGAGCATCCCCGGGCAATGGCACGGGGACAGTCAGCTGGGCATGAGGGTATGGTGGGGGTGATGGTGGAAGGATGGTGGGGGTGGGGGTGGAAGGATAGTGGTGGTGGAGGATGGTGGTGGTGGTGGTGGTCGACTCCGAACGACTCGTCGTCGCGTCCATCTCGCGTCATCCGCCTCATCGCATCGCATCCCCCTCCTCATCGCATCATCATCGTGTCGTCGTCGTCGTCATCCTCATTCTCATCCATCGTCGGCACCGCAATCCAGTTGGTGTCGGCAATCCGGTGATTGGATCGTGTGCTGCCCGTTTGCGGGGCTTACGCGTCCTATCGACGCCGACTCAAAGTCGAGCGTCAGTCATGTCGGCGCCGACTTGAAGTCGAGCGCCGATAGCGTCGTCGCCGACCTGAAGTCGAGCAACGAGTGTCCGTAGGTAGTCCAGTGGTGCTCCAGCTCTGCTACTAGCGCAGAGCCAGCAGCAGCAGGCCCGGCACAAAGCCGAGGCCAAAGACACACCCCACAGGCTGCCTGACAATCGTCAGAGCAGCGGGGGCGACAATCGTCGCTCCCCAGGTGGTCGTGGTGGTGGTTACAAGAGAGAGAAACCACCCGATCAGACGCTTACGCGTCGCTTCGGATCTCGGGCCGGATCGCCAGATCAGGCGAAATAGTCGCGCATGGCTCGTTTGAGCGACGCAAGGGCCCGTTTGACTTGCAAAAAATTTGTAAATTCAACTAAAATATATCTCTAAATATTTGCGAGTCACCGTGTGATGACTCGCGGTCGACAGACCGAAACTCAGACTCACAACCAGACTCATGACTCCGTGACTCGCGAGTCACGCGAGTGCGAACGCCGACGTGCCCGACGCGAGTCGAGTCACCAGATGACTCGGTGACTCGGTGACTCGTTGAGGTCTCTAGTCTCGCTACTGCTCCACCAGTGCTTGCTCGCCGTCGTGGCAATATCTTCTTCCAGATGGACTAAAGCCGGAGTACAGAGGTAGCACGTCCATCAGTGTCTCTTCACGCTGCCTCCCGAGAGTGCTCGTGCGCCCCTTCCTTACTTTGCATGCTGGGGTACGTCAATCTTGCCTAGGGATAGTGGGTGTAATGTAGGCATCTGATGAGTGTATCCGCGAGGCTGGGTAGGTCATCTTGCGGTACGATGGAGGCACAATGAAGCCGGACAGCGAGTGTTAAAGCGCGTCCATCAGTGATGGTGGTGGGCACTGACAAGGAGGGAAGAGCTTTGGCCATGTTTGGCAAGCACTCTTCCGCGACATTGTGTACCCAGTGTGTACCCGCCGGACTATCCGGCGGGTACACAATGTCGCTGAATCGGCGTCGCTCACGTTGCAGATACTGGCGTCAGGGCCGGTTTTAGGTCTTGCTTCCTACCACCACAATGCGCCATTGCCTCCTCTGCGCTGTCACCCCTTGACTCTCTACGCTGCCAAGAGGACTACTGCCATGCCAGAATGACTTTTTTGTGTCCTCCTGCTTTCTCGACTAGAGACCTCAACGAGTTCGCGGGTCATGCGGATACTCGGGTACTCGATCCGGCCGGGGGTCTCAGCTACTCGACCCATTTGATCCGCGGATCGATAACGGGTCGGATCAGAGAAGGATCGCGAGTACGGCCTTGGAGGCACAAGTACTCATCGCGAGTACTCGGTTTGACTCGCAATAATGTAGATATATATTTAAACTAAATATACAAATTTTTTACAAGTTCAGCAGGCCCTTGTGTCGCCCAAACGAGACATTCGCGTGAATTTCTTACAAATTCTCACGATCCAGCAAACACCGAGGGGCCGCGTCAGCACACGATCGGGTCGTTTCTCCTTCTTTTCACCACCACTACCACCACCCAGAGTGCGACGATTGTCGCCTCTGCCGCTCTGACGACTGTCAGGCCGCCTTTGGGGTGTTTGATTCCACCTTGGCTGCATGCCAGGTGGTGGATCTGAGTCCTCGGCTCTGTGCTGGGCCCGCTGCTGCTGTCTTTGCGACAGCAGCAGAGGATACACAACAACGACGACTGGACGACGGACGCGACAGACACCGGACACCGGCACTAGGACGACGCTGGACCCCACCGACGTCGATGAGGAGATCGACAACGCGTCCACGACAACGCGTCGATGAGAACACCAATGACAAGATTACGCGGCGATGGTGGTGGCGGCGGGATGGAGGGCCGAGGCAAGAACAGTGTTGGGTGAGTGTTTTTTCCTTCTTCTTCATTCACTCCCATCCCACCACCACCATACCACCACCACCAGCACCACCACTGACACCATCACTCCCTCCATCACCCCATCACCCCCACCACTACCACCCTCAGTCCGTACTCATGGAGCCATAGCTGTAGAAATTAGCCTTTTTGCGCAGTCAGTTGCTAGGATAACCTCAGTACAATTGCCCTTCACTTGCTAGAGAGCACAGCCACAGCCATTTTAGGCAATTGATGACCTAATCCTAATAATGCAATGAACATAGCCACACAGCCACATTATGTTATTAAAAATTGCCATCAGCAGGAATGGAACCTGTGACCACTAGATTAATAACAGGCTAAGCAGGTAATATAACCACTACACCATTAGTCTATGAGTACTATTGAACTCAATTGCCTTTTATTACTACTTCCTCAGTTAACACAATCTTTAACCTTCACTTAGGGCAAGTGAAGGAGTATTATATGTTAGTACCCTTCAAAATTATCGTCCCTTTATTTAGTAATTGACGTCTTTCCCCGCTCCGCACCCGAACCACCCTAACCTCTAACCCCTGACATCTAACCCCTAACTCTAACCGGACCCTAACCGTGGTACCTGATTACCTAATGTATTATGTGCCTAGATGTGCCTTAGTACCTGAACACATGATGCCTTGTACCTGACCATGTGGTCTTAGATTACAAGGATGATAATCTCTAGCAACTGTCAGCCTGACAAGTGCAGGATGTTTGTATTGAGGTTTTCCTAGCAAGTGTAGGGAAAGACGCAAATGCCTACAGCTACAGGTGACTCATGCACGGCTGAGTGTCCCCGTGCCATTGCCCGGGGATGCTCACCGGGCATGAATGAACTTTGGGTGAGTTTGAGGGGGCTGATCCGCGAGATCCGTTGATGACGGATCGCGTGCGAGTACTCGCCAACCTCGCGAGTACTCGACTCGTTTGACTCGTGAGTCAACGCGGGTCGAGTCATTTGCGGATCACGAGTAGGCCCTTTCGGCCTCGAGTACTCGGCTCGCGGATCGCGGGTCTGATCCGAGTATTACTCGTTGAGGTCTCTATTCTCGACAAGCAGCGCGATCTAGAGACCTCACCGAGTCACCAAGTCACCGAGTCATCCAGTGACTCGACTCGCTTCGGGCACATCGGCGTTCGGACTCATGTGACTCGCGAGTCACGTAGTCACGAGTCTGGTCGCGAGTCTGATTATCAGCCAGGGGAGCGTGAGTACTTACGCGAGTCAGTACACTAAGGACTCGCGAAATTTTACCAGTAAAAATGTTGCGCAAGGAGAGGCATGGCCGGGGCTCGAACAGGAGCCCTCTCCAAATCCCAAGTCAGACCAAATGTAGACTGACCTTGTAGCAGCTTGGCTACGCTCGCTTAAGATTAGGGAACCTAATTGTCCCAAGTCCCCTACCCCTTCAAAAACTGCTCAACAAAAAAAAAGTCCGGCAATACAATAAAAAAAATACAATTCTAAGTACAATGGCGCTGATATGATATACAAAAAATGCGTCCAAACTGTAACTACAAGAAAACTAATAATTGTACAAACTGTCCGACTCGCGTTCTGGCATCCAGACTCCGTTCGGCCCAACTGCCATCCTATGGTAAACCGGCTGCTTCCACTTAGTGTGCGGCTGGTGCGAAAGAATCATCGGAATGCGGGGAGTCCGGCCGTAGACTGTGAGGAATGAAGAGATGTAGATCTTGATGACCTTGTGCTCAAAGTCTTCGAAATCGGCTGGTGATAATCCCCGCTTCTCATCAATCTTGAAGTACTGCTCATCGGTTAACCATCTGGCCGCGTGAACGACATCGTTCTTCCAAAACCGCATCACATGGTGAAGAGCATAGACAAACGGGGCGCGCGAAAACCAGTCAGAATGCGCCAGGCCTTGATTCGCCTGTCCCAAGTCGGCCAATTCGAGAGGCGCGTGGCCGATGGGGAAACAACGCCGAATCCGATTGTAATGTTCGTGGTGGGAGGCGAGAGTGGTCAAGGTGGAATCCAACATGCACATTTCAAACCGGAATCCGAGCTCGTTCAACTCCCACAGAATCTCGCGAGAATGGTGCGGCCCAAGCATTCCATCGAAATCGAACTTTCTGTCCCTCCACATCGCCTCAGGCGCCAAATCTACTGGACCTTGCTTCCTCGCTGCAGAAATCAAGACATCCACCTCGTCTTTCTCCTTATTCTTCCTCTTCACAGTCTTCCCTCCCTGCGTCACCTCGATTTCTAACTTTCCACGATCCAGCCAAAGCTGCCATGCCCTGTGGGAGAGAGCCTGCGGTTCACCCTCCCCCATACAACCCAGCACGATTCCTCGCAAACGAAGCCAGGTTTCCATGTAGCTGGCGACTTTCGGCTGCGAAGCGTTGGTGAAGAGATCGGGGCGGGGGACAAAGTATCGCTCGGCGGGTTTATTGATGCAGTCCTGGAGGTACTCCTGCTCGTCGATTACATTCGCGACGTGGAGCCAAGTAGACACCATTGCAGGTAGCAATGTGTGCGTCGTATACGCAATGACCTTCGCTATAAAGAAATACATTAGAAATTAAGAGGTCTTCAATCAATTCCACTCACTTGGTGAGCCACGTGTTGAAGGACGGGCCGTTGGGCGCGAAGAAGAGGAAGCAGCGGGTAAAATTGCCTGGGGACGAGCAGCACCAGAGAGACTATAATTAGCTGGACTGGCAAAGGAGCCTTGATTGCGCTCAATTGCGGAAGTGATGGCAGTAATTTTCTGCAGCCCCCATCTAGGACCCTCCCAAAAAGGAGGAATTGGCGACTTGGGGAGTGAGGTGACGAGCACGTCTTTCGCGTACGTGATGGGAAGCAGGGTATCAACCCGAAACTGGCCCACCAGTTCCAAGTCACGAAGCAACTAGACGGGAATTCCGCATTGCACGAGGCGATTTCCCAGCGCCACGTCGAATGTGAAACACCCTACATAATTCCCACAGAAACGCATCTTCTGGAGGTGGGAAAATATGCCTTTACCAGTGGGGAAGAGCAGCGTCATAAACGTTTTCAGAGCTACACACTGTCGAGCGAGGCGCTGAAAGGCGCGAATCCTCTCCGAGAAACGAGCGAGGGAGTGAGGCGTCAGTCAAAGAGTCTGGCTGAGAACCGACATGGTCGTGGTGTGGCGGTGGACGGCCTGCATCGTTCTGGGGGGATAATTGCAGGAAGCAAACATAGAATTCAGAGTGGAGAGGCAATCTTCCAGATCCTGTCCGAACAAAGATGCGGCGTACCCAAAACCGCGACGAAAACTGACATCTTCGTGGAACTGCTGACTAGGGGACAGGGAATCCCAGAGAATAGCGAGTTTATTGTCTAGGGAGCCATCTTTGGGAAAATTGCGCAGGAGACAAGGGAGCCAAGGCGCTTCTGGTACATCTTCCTGTGGCCAGAGCAGAGGATCCTCAGGCCCATACCAGTAATCATCGCGAAGCTGCAGGATCTCATTCGGGCTGCGCGAAGGGTTTGGAATCCATGTAGCATTTGGCGTCGTGACAATGAAGGGCGACTCCATCAGGACGGCGCCAAACTTCCCGTCATGGATACTAAACGCTGATTGTTATTAGTATAGAGTAAACTTGACAAGAATGAAACGTACGTTGGCCTGGATTTTTTTTCGCTGTGACCCAGTCAGGATTAGCGAGGATGTCCTTGTGGTAGGCAATCTGGTGGGGCTGTGGCGCAATTAGCAGTCGCAGCAGTTGAATGACTTCAAAAATACATACTGTCTGTGCAGGCATGCTCACTGGACTCTAAAAATCCGGTTAGCGATCTGGCAGGCTCCTCCCGCTGATAGAGAAGAGGCGCAAGTAGTCATGTCCACGAGTGTCGGGTGTTTGCGGGTACTCGCGGGTGTACCCGCACTCAACACCCGGGTGCTGAGTGTTTACCTCACAAGGGTGGGGTGTCACCGCGGGTGTCCACCCGAGTGCGGGTGTCTGCCTCTGGGCTGCGAGTACCCACTGGCAGACACCCGGGTGGACACTCGCATTTTTGCGAATTTTTACCAATTTTATTTCAATTTTTTTGAGCTAAAAAACAACGTACATAAGTATTTCTCGTGATTCCTGCAGATCGGGCCGTATCCCGAAAGTACGCGTAAGCGTGATCGGGGGTGTTTTCTCTCTCCTCCTGTCACCGTCTCTCCCAAATCTCTCCCTTCCCGTCGCTCGACTTTACGTCGGCGACTATAGAACTGTTGCTCGACTCTGAGTCGGCAACATCCGCATCGGCGCTCGACTTTGAGTCGGCGTTACTGGACCAGGAGACGACTTTAAGTCGTCTCCACGGAAACGACAGCAGCCAGCAGCTGCTCCTGGACGCGTAAGCCCCGCAAACGGGCAGCACACGATAAACGATGGCGACGGCAATAAGATCTATTGGCCTGATGCGACCCGCCGCGCTGTTGAGCGTGCTTGAAGAGCGGGGTGGTGGATATGGGCCGCCACGTCGTCTGCTGGCGACGTGGTGGATTTTGTACGTATTGCTTTTTCTTTTTAGTGTCGGCGCGTTTCCAGACGCCGTCAAATCTCTTGCTATACTAAACACTCATTCTAGCTATTGCTGCTTTACGGGTAAGCCCTCGAATGAGGCGCCATACACCGAATCGTCTGCCATTACCCTCCATCCATCCCATCACCTCCCATGCCCCTCCTGTCGGTAGCATCATGCACCGCTCCACTCCCCTCGCAATTGCTGGGGGATGTAGACGGTGCATGAAATGACAGTGAGTGGTACGGAGGTGGGTGTACTCGTGTACACCCGCCATCCTACCCGAGTGTCGACACACTCGGGTGTGTAAGACACCCGTGAATGGGTGTCACACCCGAGTAAAGTACTCGGGTGTTGCGCGAGTGCGGATATGTGCCTTCGAGCCACGAGTGACCCGCCCCGCGAGTGCGAGTGCACTCGGGTGGGCACTCATGGACATGTCTAGGCGCAAGAGGCGCTCATCAGGCGCTGTGCCCCGCCGACACAAGTTCCATCCGCTTGACAATCGTCACGCAGCGCTGCTGGCAATCGCCAAGACAGCAGCGGATGGCAATCGCCAAACCGCCTCCAATCGCGCCGTCGTCGTTGCTGGCCTGCTGGTCGTCAATGAAAATAATGCTGATGGCAATCGCCAAGCAGCGGCGGATGGCAATCGCCAAGCCGCAAGAGAAAGGGAAAGAGGGGAAAGAAAGAGAGAGGAAACAAAACACTCACCAGTGTCGATGATCTTGAGGACGACAGCGGGATTTGGGCGCCGTGTGTAGCAAACGGCACTTGGGCGTTCTGCTGAAGGAGGGGTACCCGTGGCCTTGGAATCTAGACGATTCTAGCACAGCCACAGAAGATGAGTAATGATGATTACTCACCTTCAAGCCCAAATCGACCAAGTCACTTTGGGAAGGTGAGTCATTATGATGACTCACCTTCCCAAAACAGGGTTTTGCGCTATCGCGCCTCATCCTCTACCACCTCCATCACCACACTCTCTTTCTGGATCCGGCGCTGAGCGGGCTGGCGATTGCCATCCGCCGTCGTATGGCGATTGCCATCGGCTCTTCCTTCCTGGTCCGTCTGGCGTACTCAACATCTTGGATTTTGGTCGGCAGGGCGGGAGGTCGCAGCGGCCTGCGCCGCTGGCTCAGCGATGCTTCGCGACTCTCTCCCTGATCTATTAATTTTTGGTAAGTTTTATTGATCATCTAGCTACTAATCGAAATCTGTATAGATCTCATCGGGGACTCTCTCTCGCTGACATGCTGGATGCTCACCGCGCATTGGCGATTGCCAGATACATTATATCACTGCCTTTACCGTCTTGGCGCTCCTGGCCGCCGTCGCTGCGCCCGTCGTCTAACTTTTCATCTTGCTCTGAGGTAGGTCTGTTCATTTGTCCGTATCGCACTCATTTCTGACCGTACCGCTCGGTCTCTTGTAGCATATGCACGACTACTACATACTCCTGACGACACCGCTGTCGTTTGGGCAAGCCCGCCCACAACCGCCGCCCCCGCCGTCGCTACCTGATCTTGAACTTACATTTGGGTGCGTTCGATAAATTGCTTGGTCTATCCCTCAATTCTGACCATCCTGCTTGATCCCCTGCAGCATACGAACTGTGGATAGGTACACTCGAATACTGTACCGTCGTTTGGGTGGTCCCGCCCTCCGCCGCCGACGCCACGGCCACTGACCGATCTCTAAGGTAAGTTTCTCTAATTTATCCATATCTCAGTTATTTAACAATGAATAACTGTGCAGTTTTGTCGTTCGAACCTTCAAGATAGTCTTTTGAGGATGCCGCTGTCATTTGAGGTGTCCCACCCTCCAATGCCGATGTCCCGACCACTGACCGATCTCTAAGGTAAGTTTCTCCAATTTATACATATCTCTCTCATTTCCTACCGTACTGACCTGTTGTCCTTAGCGTTCGAACCTTCAAGACAGTCTCTCGAAGACTCTGCCATCATCTGGGTGGTCCCGCCCTTCTTCCCCGACATCCCGACTACTAACCGATCTTGCCTTTCCTCAAAGGTAAGTTTCTCTAATTTATCCATATCGCGGTATTTTCACAATGAATAACCATACAGTTTTGTCATTAATGCCTTCAATACGCTCGCTCGAAGACTCCGCTGTCGTTTGAGGTGTTCCGCCCGCCGGCACCGACATCCCGACCATTAACCGATCTCCAAGGTAAGTTTCTCTAATTTATCCATATCGCGGTATTTTCACAATGAATAACCATACAGTTTTGTCATTAATGCCTTCAATACGCTCGCTCGAAGACTCCGCTGTCGTTTGAGGTGTTCCGCCCGCCGGCACCGACATCCCGACCATTAACCGATCTCCAAGGTAAGTTTCTCCAATTTATACATATCTCGCTAATTTCACAATGAATAATCGTGCAGTTTTGTCATTAATGCCTTCAATATGCTCGCTCAAAGACTCTGCTGTCATTTGGGGTTTCCCGCCCTCCGGCCCCGATGTCCCGCCCACTACGATATCATTACTTACATTTATCTATGTACAATTCCGTAACAAATCAGTAATTTGACTCGAAATGATAACAATTGTATTCTACTTGTCCTGATCTTCCTTGGTGTGAATCTCGCTCCGATACCACCTTTGAGGCCACTCTGAGTGTCCCCGCCGCTTCAGCTACAGGTCACATCACGTGACTCCAGTCACTTGTTTGGGCCTTGTAAGCGCCCTCGTCTTCCTTCCCACCACCGACTCCCTCCTTGGACATGGCGATTGCCAGTCTCGTTGCTCTGGCGATTGCCAGCAACATCGTCTGCTCCAACTGGAGTGCCTTGTCGACCTCGGACCGCGACCTTATGGGAATATGGCGATTGCCATTTCTCCGCTGTCAAGCGATTGCCAGCAGCAAACACGGATGTCGAAGTGCGGTGGACCAGCCGCTAGGTGCTGAGGACGACACTTATCGATGGATTTCGGGTGCCCGGCTCACTAGAGATTGGCGATTGCCAGTTTCTCCTTGCTGGCGATTGTCAGCGGGCCTTCGAATGGGGAATGCATAGACCGCCCAGGTCATCGATAGTGGCATTTTATTGCGCCGCCGAGATTTGGTGGGTCTTTCTTACCTGTTTCATTCTGATTTCAATGGTTTTTCTCCCCACTAGTGTGTCATTCGGTCTCTGTGGCGCAGGAGACGAATACTCGGTCTCAATCATTGGTAAATCGATTTCATTTCCTTCTTATCATCCAGTAATATCTCTCCAGGCCGCTGTATCCTTCTGCCTGGCCATCGATAGCGCTCTTTCGGTGCTTAACCTGGTAAGTTGGTCTATTTTTCTACTTTAGTCGACTCACTCTAATCATACTTATAGTCGCTTTGATCACCCATTTTCAACATGACAGAAATGCCTCCCCGTCATCCTCGTCGTTCCGTCTCGTCCCCCTCACTCAGCGATCTCCCCAAGCGCAAGCGTGCCGAAACTGTCGGGAAGTCTTCCAAGCCTCCTACCAAGCGTCCACGTTCGAGCTCACGCGGAGGCAAAAAGGCCTCTGGTGGTCGTGGAAAGAAGAAGCAGCCTGACCCGTCTGAGTCTGAGGCGGAGTCGGAGGTTGCAGGTGTGGAGGTCGAGGTCGTCGAGGATACCATCGAGTTGGTTTCAGAAGGTGTCTCTGAAGGCGTCTCCGAGATGCCCAGTGACGATGAAGAGGGCGAAGACTCCCGTGGGTTTTGGGACAAACGCTTGAGTAAGTGTACTAACTCAACCTGCTTTCTTGGTGCTGATTTAACCCCTAGAAAAGCTCGTCGCTCGTTGGAGCTCTGAGTGCTACACTCACTTCAGCGCCCCAGCAGTCGAGTGGGTGGAGAATGCCGGTGAAAATGGCGAATATCAACAGGTGTTCGTCTGCAAATTGTAAGTTTGGCTTGTGCTTCTTTACTGCATCTCACCTCGTTCATAGGCGACCGGATCTAGTCGTCCATTGAGATTTTACCGACAAGTCGACTAGTAACCTCGTTCGTCATGTCCAGCATTGTCCCACCGTCGTCCAGCAACAATCTTCCATCGAACCCTTCGCCCGTGGCTTAACGTATTCGGATGGCCGTCTGCGCTACCATCTTGTCGAGTTGATCTGCCTGTGCCAATGCCCGTTCGCTATTGCAGAGTTCAACCCGATGCGGTCAATTGTCACGATGAACAATGCGAAGGCGCGCGTCTTCTCCGCCAATACTCTGTCAAAAGACGTCAAAGAAACTTACGAGGTGACCAAAGTCATCGTGCGCAAGAAACTGAAAGTACGTTGCTTGCATTTTTTGTGTTGACTTCTCTAATTCGTGTTGAAGGATGATGTTCTGGGGCGTCTTCATATGGTTTTTGATGGCTGGGCATCAGGCGGAAAGCGCTCCAGTCAAGGAATTGCTCTCGTGTTCTTTAGCCGCGAGAAGTGTGCCATTGATCTTATGCACCTGGATATGGTTCTGTATGTCCTTTCACCTTCATTGTATCTACTTCGCTGACTCACATTTAATTTATTACAGGCTGCATAAGCGCCACACTGCTGAATATCTCGGTAAACGAACGCTCGACTGCGCTGAGGATTTCGATATTATCATGAAGCTCCTCGGGTTCTGTGGCGATAATGCCAACATCAATCCCGCCACAGTTGACAGTATGGAAAAGAAGCTTCCAGCGACTTCTCCTGCTGGTCGCGCGACTTTCGTAGGCTGCGTGGGGCATATCAATGACCTCTCTGTAAAGGTAAACATACATTACATGTTGCCGAGCTGTACTGACTGACAGCAGGCATGCATGCGCCAGTTCATTTCGAAAAAAAATGATCAAGAAGGGCTTGGATGACTACGATGCGAGCACAGACTACGATGAGGAAGGAAATCTGTATATCGAGGAGGATGAGGATGATCCGGATGAGGTTGATCAGGCCGCCGTGGACGAGGTAGATGCGGAGCAGGCAGCGACGCTTGAGGCCGCCCTTGATACCTTGTCGGATGCTTTGAAGGAGGTACAGGAGCTCACCGACGATGACAGGAAGCATGCACGGGCAGCAGTTACGAAGGTGTGTCTGCTGGTGCATTTATTTGTCTGCAATAACTCATCAGTAATTTAGATCATGAAGCTGGGCAAGCGGATCTTCAACAGCCACAATCTGCAGTTGATCCTCGCCGAGGAGTGCCCCAAGCACAACTTGAAGCCCAAGAAGATGATCCGCATGGTGGCGACACGCTGGAACTCATTGCACCCCGTCCTCGATCGCGCGCTACTCCTGGCCCCGGCGCTCGATAGCTTCTGCAAGCAGCCCGATCTTAACAAGGTTGCGAAGAAGAAAATGTCGAAGTTCAAGTTGACGCCAGCCGAATGGGAGATGCTCCGCCAGCTCCGAGACCTTCTCCTTGTATCTACATTTTCCGTCATGTAATTGTACTCGTTCTTATGCATTGGTTTCTAGCTCTTCTTGCAAGCATCCAAGTATATCTGCCAGTCTAAGATTCCTCTGATTTTCGAGGCCATTCCCGTCATGGACACCCTTGTTGACAACCTTGATAAGGTCATTATCGATACGGACAAATTGCTGGTTATTCATGCTGCCGCTGCATGCGGGCGTGCAACGATTCTCAAGTACTACGCCAAGACCGACGAGAATATCATGATGTGCATTTCAATGAGTATGTATTCGTTATTTTGGTAACTTCCTGCCTAATCGAGTTGTTAGTTATGATGCCGCGATACAAGACCTCCTACTTTATCTCACGCAATTGGCAGCCCTCGTGGATTACAGCAGCCATCGAGCATACGCGCGAGGAATGGAACAAGTATTATAAGCCTCGTGTCCCCGCGCCACCACCTGTTGTTATTACTGCCGGTGTACGTCTGACACTCTGAATCGCCGCATTTTCTAACAGTTTTTCACAGGCGGCTGCAGAGAATCTATTCTTAAAAATCGGCAACTTCGGGCTAAACCAGGAGCTCGATGTACTCGATGAGTACTTGGCCGCCCCAACTGTTCCAACATGTACGGATCCGATCCGTTACTGAGCGGCCTTCCTCGATTCACTGGATAAGTCGGGAAAGATTACGATGACGATGCAAGGCGCCTTGGCACTAATGGCCTTGGATTACCTTAGCATGCCTGGTAAGACTTTTCCTCTGCAACGAATTGTATCTTCGTTGTTGATTTTGTCTCTAGCTACTTCAACAGATGTCGAACGTATGTTCTCCGTGGCCGGGTTAACCGTCACCAAGCATAGGCACAACTTATCGGACGATTCGGTACGTGCTTCGGTGGTTCTGAAGAATTGGTTTAAGTCCGGACTGGTGCCCGAGGATGTCATTATTAGATTGTTCAACGCGAAGGCGTCGCGTAAGCCTAACAAAGATGATAGTGATAGTGATGTAGAAATTTTGTAGTTAGGTGAATTGTATGTAGATTCGGCCATGGACTCGTGAGTACTCGTGAGTGTGTAAGATGACTCGGACTCGTGGTAAGGACTCGCGAGTAGACTCGCAACGACTCGTGAGTCATCGCGAGTCGAGTCCGACGCGAGTCCGAACTGGACTTAGTTTGGCATGAGTACTCGCGTCACGAGTCGCGAGTCTGACTCGCGTCGGACTCGTTGAGGTCTCTAGGACGCGCCACACTCTCATCATTCCCACCACCTCCATCATTGCTCCCCGTGGCTTATGCACATTGGGTAGCCCCTGCGCAATTGCTCGGGGGCCACCAACGGGCATAAATGATGCTGCGAGAGCATGTTGAGATGTCAGTTTCAACTGGTCGCGACCGCTAGTGGTCCCAACCGGTTGTGGCGGTTGACGCAAAAAGTCGTGTTGGGCAACCGGTTGCGGTTGCCGGTCCTTCCAAATTTGGGTGCCGCAACTGGACCCAACCGGACTTATAAACTCTAATTGGGCGGACGTGGCCATCCAGCTCATGTCTAGTGATGGTGCCTCTTACTATCCTTCCCCGTTGAGCCCATTCTGTCAATGCAACCGCAGTTGATGGCAGAACAGCGCAATGTTTTACTGCACGGAATATCTCCAAGTGCAGACAGAGGAGTTATTATTAACTTCATTGGATGTATTTCATTGGGAGGTGCCGTTGTGCGGCGGCCAAGTTACTATGTAATACCTTCTTTTGTTCTTACTTGTGATTCAGACTGAGAATGTATCTCTGTTCCCCTTTCCATCGTGCATGACTTGCTTCCCTGTATTTGTGATTCAGATGATTAAATGGAGTATTAGTGGCCTCACCTTTGTGTGGTGACTGCCTCCGCGAAATGGAACTCCCGACTTAGAACTGAGAAGCCTTAGCTTGCCTCAAGGAACTCTACAAACAACTGTAGCCTCAAGCTAACTTAAATCTACTCAAAGCAGATGCTGTGCGAACTATGGATTCAAGGCTACCTAAAGCATCTCAAAGCATCTTAAGACTGTGGTCTAGTGCCTTGAGATGCCTGGGGTACCTTGAGGTCCTCTGGCAGCCTTAAGTGCCTCAAAGAAGTGACCTTAACTTGAGGTGCCTTGATGCTAAAGGCAGTTTCCTGATGGGGCTCAATGATCACGATCACCATCATGCTCATATCCCGCATCTACTACGACGAATTCGAAATCGACTATGCCGCTGGTCCTTTCCAACTCAACGAACATGGCCAGTGGTACAAAGACTTTTACAAAGTCATCACCAACCTCGAGGTCATCTACGACCACGCTCGTCAGCCTCAAAAACTCATTCTGGGTAGAGAGAGGCACGAGTGGTAGGTACTTGCAGGTACTTGCAAGTATCGGCATCACCCGGGTGGTGCCGCACCCGGCACCCGGATGGCAAGTATCTGTTTCCCACGGGTGGTGACACAGATGGCAAGTATGGCTTTGCCGAGGCAAGTATTTGCCCCAAGTACTTGCCTAGTACCTGCAGGTAGGTCAATACAAATTTTTGGGAATTTATTACATTTTATTTGAGCTCAAACGAGCTCAACATCGTTGAGAAACGATGCTGCCGACGAATTTCGGTGATCGCCGAGCTGGCCGAGCGTCCCGGCACCTGCCGGATAACGATCGATCCGCTGTGATCATATCTTTCTGCCTCGTACCACCACAACATGACGTTAACGTTGTGTTCGTCGGCCCCGCAACTTGTTCTGGGGCTTATTCTTCTTGTTTTCTCCGTGTTCTCTCGCTTTTCTGGTGCGGTTTGGCTTCACGCCAATCGCTGCGCCCTCAGATACGTTCCGGGGCGCATTCTGGTGCTTGTCTGCGCGACGGCACCAGTGCGACGACATCCGCGACGCGTAAGCCCTCGGGATGAGGCCGCTGTACTCTGGAACAGCGGATACGGGTGCCTAGCCGTCGGATTTGCGCCGCCTCGCGCACCAGGGATATGGTTCGGGTGCCCTCTGGTGTTCGTCTTCGCGACGACACCAATCTGACCACCCTCCACAACGCGTAAGCCCTTGTCCGAGGCCGCCGTACTGTCGAACGCGCATTTTTGGGCTGGAGGGCGTCGTGGACGCATCCAGCCTCGAACGGTACATAGTTTTCTCTTTCTGTTTTTCTTTTTCTTTTCTTATCTACCGCAGCAACAACACGCAACACTTGCTGGATGCCCTGGGACGCTGTGAAAGGCCGTTGCTAAGGCCACGACGCCCTAGCAACGGTCCAACATTTATCGCAGGCGCCATCTCGACCTCACCATACCCCGCTTTACCTCCCTTATCAAACCCCACCCATCCCCCCATGCTGCTTGATCCCAGTGCTTGTCTGTTCAAGCAGCCGGGACTCAAAGCTCATGGCTCGTGCTTATCGATAACCCCCGTGCAATTGCCCGGGGGTCGTCGGCGCGCACGAAAACACTGACAGGAGGTGAATACTTCTGCAAGTATTTGCCTCACCCGGATGTCACAAATACCTGCCTGAAAGGCAAGTACTTGCCAAGTACTTGACCCGCGGGTCAAGTACTTGCGGGTACCCGGGTGTGCTGCCGGGTGGCAAGTCCGGCTTCTAGGACCCAAGTATTTGCCGGACAGGTCGCGGTGCACCCGGGTATACACTCGTGCCTTGCTCTAATTCTGGGATTTCCCGCATAATATTCTCCTCATGCACCACTACCACCTCCACGGCTCCACCGAACAAGTCCGCCTCGTCGAGCGCCTGTCATACGCATACGACGGTCCCATATTGGAAGCACTCAACCTCGGCTTAAATCCGACCAAGACGCACTAAGGTGGAGAGCGTGGGAACACTGCACCTTTAGGTAAGCCGTGACAGTCACGTTATCACGGTTCCAAATCTCGAGAATGGAAACTAAAAAATTGCGCCACATGTATATTTATAGCCAAAATGAGTAGTAATTGAGTCTATAGATTAAGAGATTCTTTGAGCTCTCTAATTGCAGCAGAAGGAAGCATCTGGTGGCTCTTATATTGCTTCTTGAGATACCCCAAGTCCAATCCGCTAAGCCCGGCATAGAGATCTTCACGAGTCGGTTGAATCCGCGAGTAACTCATGAATCAGCTCGTCTCGGGCATCTTGGAGTTCGGATTCGACTCGACTCGCGAGCCCAGCTGACTCGAGTCTTACAAGAGTCTCGAACTCAGGTCTCAGACCTTTCGGACTCGTCGCGAGTACTCGCCAGTTAGTATGCCAAAAAAAATATTATACAACATGTCCAAGATATAGAAATACAAATTTTTTTACTACAACCATGCGCGCGGAAGAATTGCGGGGCGCTCGAACGTATCATAAAATGTCTGTGCATATAGTAAAGCTAAGGCCCGCTCTTGGGCAAAACCTTGTGCTGATTCTTGGGGGCTGATCGGAACCTTGAGAATCGCAGGCTTCTGCACTTTTGGCCACATTCCCATCACCCGACACAGCCTCTCCAACCGTTCCGCCCGAGGTGCCCACTCCTTCGAACAAAGTCCTTCCCACGACCGAGATGGATCGATCTGAAGAAATGATTCCTCAGGAAATATGCTTACGATCTCATCATATCGGGCCTCATATGCAGCGCCTTCCTCATCCTCAGTAGGAGAATCCAAGTCTGCACCGACCCGCGACAACATAGCCTTGGGGTCTGCCACAATGTCGTCGAGCATGACCAACTCATAGCAAAAGTTGATCTCGAAAAGGCACCACATCCAATTGCGGCCGCTGTCAACAGGTGGGAGCACAAAACCGCCAGGAGGAGTGGGACACACGGCTAAGAAGGAGACACCGCCGGATGATAGCGCCTTACCAAGCGATGCAGCTGTCTTGGCGAGGGCTTCGGCACGACGAGTGATGTGCTGACCCTCTTCATGTTCTTGTTGACGGGCAAGGAATAAAACATCTCTCTATTCCTGACTCGACAGCAGGGGGGCTTCGGATTGGAGACAGTTAATGCGGTAGACCAGGGCCTCGAAAATGTGGTGAAATTGATTCAGAAAGACGGTGAGGAGGTCATCGGACAGGGTACTGCGAAGGAAGAGACCAGGAGGAGGGAGCATATATTTTGCAGTGAGTAACGGCTCCTTGCGTTGACGCTGGAGTCGCCGCTTCTCCTCAACATGCTCTGTGTTCACCTCGAGATTGATTCCGCGCCAACCGGGGTGGAGGGGAGGTGCATACGGTTCGCGTGCGTGATCTTCAAATAGATTACGGGCATTCGGATCTGAAATTGTGTCAATCAAAGAATAGAAACATCAGGAAATACTCACCTTGAGGCTTTGACTTCTTCTGAACCTTGGCTGCCTGCTCGCGCGCCGCCTTCAGCGAGCTCGTTGAATGTTGAGTGCCGAGGGAAGACAAGGCCACAGTGTTCTCGGTGATAGTTGGCGGCAGCGGAACAAAGCCAACAATGCTCGTTCGAAAGTGCAGGAACCGATCCAAAAAGCGCACTTCTGAGCCCAATTTGGCGGGGTCATCGCTCGAGCCAGAAAAAACGATGGGAAATGCTGAGGAGGAGGACTGTATGATGGAGGTTCCTGAAGGGAAACAACTGTGAGGATGCGTTGGGTGTTGAAATCATCGAGTTCACGGATGTAGTACGTTGGGAGTGAGGGAAAACATCTCGACTACGTGATGTTCAGAAGTAAAGACGCCGACGGTGCATGAGAGAGTGGGTAGATCATGTATGGCGCGTTCGTGGCGGAGGACGGGTTGGTACATGGTCATATAATCCACACTTGCCGAAACATCCAACCAGATACGGAATAGCCCGTTCATCATGATGCGGATGGCGGTGAGATTATTGGAGACGAATTCCAAACAAGAGAGAAACTGTTTGAGACGGGGGAGACACATATCGAGGAAATGGATGTATTTCATGTTGGGTGGTCTCGTTCTCATTCGCACTCGTACTGTACCGTTTCGACCATAGGTTCGCGGCATGTGACGCGATATGCCGCGAACCTACAGCGAACAGCTTCGTTTCTAGGCACGAACACGGGAATTACCTGATTTGGACGCCCCGCCGCTAGGCGGGGCCGAAAATTTCCATTTTGGGTGATCTGTGCCTGGAAAAATGGACCGTGACGCGATATGATCTATAGCTTCGCTTCGCGACGGTCCGTGATCCGGTATGCGAATTACCAGTCGAAACGGTACAGTAGTACGTGTTGGCGTGTTCATCTGCCCACTTCACAGCCGCCCGACAACGAACGAAGAATTGACGTTTGACGAGGCCCACCCCGCTAAGCCCCCCATGTTCCAATTGATGTCGTCCTCTCCCGAAATCTTCCACATGTGGCGGTGAGGATAGTAGGGGTCAGATTCGTCTGTCGGAAGAGTGGGGAAGACGGCGAAGTGTAGTGTGCGCTCATCATAGAATTGTGGCGCACGGGTGGGGTCATGTACGCCAAAGTGTCCCTCGGTGCAGACTTGGACGTGTCCTGCAGGTGGGGCGGGTAGACTGGAGGTGTCCATCAAAGATGTGATAAAAAAAGAGCTGTTGGGGGCGAGAGCGCCTACGCACCCGTCATTGGCATTTAATTCAACTAAAAAATCAGTAGAGCACGGCTAAATGAAATATTGAAATTTGCGCTCACCGTCTGATTTTGGCCGATTGGCAAGCAAGTCTTTGGGCTGGAAGCGCTTGTTCAAGGACATATTAGCTGCCTATGCCGGGGGATTTACGTCGGGAGTCGCGGCAATGTATCTCTTGCGGTAGGAGAACAAATTGTTCTGCTACCAAGCGGAGCACGTAAAGTGCTGCGCCGGTTCAAGAGGCGACGGAGGATATAAAATCCTGCATCTAGGGAATAGGGACGAGTCGGGAGCAGAGGCGACCAAAGAGGGAGAGCGTCGTGATGGGAGGAACATCAGTAAATTCGCGGATCAATAGAAGAGTATAGAAAGTATAGCCGGAATAGGCAAGGTGATCGGATCCCCTACACAGCTCAGATTTTCCTATACTGCATGTTTTCTCTATACATCGAGCCTCTATACCAGTCATGGTCCGTGCGCTAACAACACGAAGCCACGTGCATGTTCAGTTTCCTTTTTTTCTTCCAAGTCATCTTCGCTTTTGCTTCCACCATGCACTATGGATCAAATCACCACTCTTCCACCACCGACGACAAGCATGCACAACAACCGTGACATGGACGACATGGGCTTCCGAGGATGCCATCAGCGACAACATGAGCCCAAGGACGATACTACCCGAGGACAATGACAAGCGCGCTACAAGAGCAGCCGGCGAAGACGGCAACAACGGCGGCACCATCCAGCGAGGATGCCTACCACGACGGCGGTATCGGTCCCCAGGACGACAACGGCATGGCGACCAGGGTCTCGCGCGATGGCTCTGCCAAATCTGCAGCTGTGGAGGGCACGTATGGATGCTTTTTGAAGAGCGGGCGTTAGCATGTCTAGTTTCATCTGTCAGCATCGCTTTCGAGCCGCCTCCGAACCGAGGCTTGAAGAGGGAGAATGGGGACAAGCAGAATGCGAAGATCTGTTTCTTATCCTCCTTTCTATGCCGTCTCTCACTTTCTCCGCCTCCGAACAGCAGCTCTCTGCATGCGCAAATCATCACCAAGAAGACAGAGATGACAACGACTAAGCTACGATGGACCGTTCGCCGAGGAGGACGATGACCGAAAGTATGTTCATAATTATTTATCCTGTGAGACCCAGTGCTGATGCCCCGACGCAGTGTTGAGACTGTTGATGGCGGCGGCGTACCCACCATGGACAACAGGATGACTGCGGAGTACCAGGCTGCGAGGACGACATCCTGCACATAGGAGGAGCACGTCGATGGCACACAATTTAAAGGACACCACCTCGCCAGGACGACTCACACAAGTTCTCGGGCTTAGCGAATAGCAAGGTGCGTGTTCTGCCAGTAAGTGCGAATATGCACTGACTTTCCGGTAGACCATTGATGTCTCCGATTCTGCCAATGGTATCAAATCACCACCCGCACAAGGCTTCCCCTCGCGCTGTTGCCTCGTCAACCATCATC
>JADNRX010000310.1:0-64258 GCA_015501595.1 Hymenopellis radicata | reverse complement strand
GTCGCCACGCTTACTCAGTCATGATGATGACGTCAAGTTGAACTCCTCGGATAAGGCCTACTGCGACAAGAAGAAAAGTCGACTTTCGGCTTGTTTTGCTTGTCGCGATCTTAAAAACTCGGTGCGATTGACCCAACAGGGAGCCTGCATGTATGTCATAAATCTGAGGCCAGGGTTTTTCAGTTGATGAATTTAATAGTCAATGCAGACAGCGAGTGTTAATATGTACATGCCGATATCCAGTTGAGTTGAGAAGAGACGTCGACGAGGCAGGCCCGAGGCAAGAAACCAACCGAATGAGTGAACTATTGCAGGGCCAATAATATTCCACTGTATTCGACTTGTATGGAATGCAGATTCTCGTTATTGACAGTTCCGGTGGACTTTCGAGAATTGGGAAGTATGAAAGCTTCAGGGAAAGCGTCGACCTGGACGGTTTAATATAAAGTTCACGCATTAACAGCCCAAATCTGACCTCGTCCAAAACCTCCGATAGTGTCATGGTCAAGGCCAAGACCGTCTTCATCTTCATCGTCTTCCTTAGCGTCGTCAATACCGAGTATAGTGCGCTCCATCAGAGTAGCATTCGTCGCCTGGACCATAGGAATCGGCGAAAACGGCGAAGCAGCGTCCTTCTTCGGTACAGGCGGAGTCGGTCGTGAGTGTTGAACTCGACGATGACGGTACAGTGCTCGAGCTGTCGATGGATTGAGGCTCGATTTGGGCACAGAACGGCACATGTTGGGTGTCAGCAGCGATTCGCGAGCCTTTAGTTCCTTAAGCCTGGTGTAAAGGTCAATCGAGGGTCTATGGATACTGCCGAGATTCGTGCATCGATGCGATGGGTGCAGATAGTGGGCGCGATGTCGTCCTTTACGGACTGGCAGAAAGCAAGCACTTAGGGGCCTTGGGATTGCAATCATTTTCCTTGTCCTCGCTCTCAGACAGTAGCGCTAGATGGAGGTCAGGTGAATCGTCAAGAGATGAGAATAAAAAAGCACCACCGTCGACTGAAAGGGATCTCCCGGATCAGTTCAGGTGTTAACTCTGTAAGCCCGCGTAACTTCATCTCTTGTGCCGCCAGCCGAACTCTTTCTAAAAGACAGTCAGTGTTCATTCGCCAGTGCACAGCCAATGTCATACCTAAAGCTCTCGCCAAGATCCAGTTATCACCGGACACCTCAACATAACGCACCTGTCAAAGTCGTTAGACTTCTATCGTCTCATGTCCAGAAGGAAACCCCCTGCGTGAACAACGGCCGTTGTGATGTTTCCCTGTCAAGAATATGTGAGCGCCGGAACAGAACACCATGCCCCCACCACTTACAGTATATCCTCCCACCATTTGGAATAAACCCAATTGTCTCCAGCTCATCCATAAGATTTGGGAAAGACTCAAGTCGCATTCACAACATCATTCAACTTGGACTCCAACAAGCCTCCACCATCCGAAAACTGACCCGTCCCCGAGTAGCTCGATCCGTCCGCTACACGCTCAGGCTGAGCACCTTCAGCGGGCCTCAGCGTCTACAATCTCATGTGCCAGCCGAACGGCAGTCCCATGTCCAAGTGATATATTCATGGAGACAGAGAGAGAGAGAGAAAGAGGAAGCTGAAAATAGGAAAAAAGTCATGAGGTATGAGAGGTACGTGAAGCATGGTCCTGGTTGACGGAAGAAGGTGCCGTCCTCCACCTTCGGAAGGGCATCCTCAAGTAGTGCACTATGGGGCTCTAAGCTCGAAGAGATGCGGAATATGGTGAGGTCAACGAAGGATGGGTCGACATAGGAGTCGAAAAAGTTCCAAGTCAAGATCGCAACTTGGATTTTCGGACCGTGCTCGGCGAGTCCAGTGACGATAGTGTGCCTATGACGCATACGCGCTTTTTTTCGTACTCTCACCATCTGTCGCACTCTCTTCATCGTTGTCCGCATCCAGCGGCCTCTCACCGCCGCCCATCAATCTTAGCGTGCCTTAATCTTGGCCGCGAGGCGACTTGGACCTCCCTTTCTACCACTGGAATACCGTCACGATACGACATTCCGAATCGCAAATGTCCTCTGCCACCGAGCTCCACAAAAACCAGGATCTGCTGAATTCCCCAAAAGATGGCGGAAATCAGCAGTCGGACTTTGCGTGTGGGGAGGCGGATTCGGAAGCTGCGGAAGACGCTGCCTCTGCAATAACGGCTCTTCGTGTAAAGACTGAGGCTGACTATAAAGCGTGAGTTCCTGCTGCCTAGTCGACTCTGCGAGCAGTAATTGACCTCTTACTTATCGGGTATGGACAGAACGTCAGCTACATGCATGTGTCGCCATTCCTGAAAATCCAATGAGCAAACTCCAGTGAAGTTATCAAAAAACGTACGCGATTCCGGATGAATTTCCGTTCCGGGGGAGGAGCTGGCTGAGCAGGATCACCTGCCATCGTCCGAGATGCCGGCAGCTCCAAGTCAGGAAGAGAATCCTGAAGGATGCGGATAAATCCGTTACTTGAGCAATTCGCCTGCAATGACCTCCATGCGGAATCTACGGAGATCAGTTTCCTTCGACGTCGATAACCACTTGGGCTATGCTACACGTACAAACTTTAAATGTACGGTGAAGTATCATTCTGCAGAATAGCATTACACCCGGTCCCCCTTCCTGGGACTTCTTGGCCATCACCTCGCAATCGCCTCGGGTTTTGACGGCCTCTTCATGTCGTTGTTTTCCTGTCCCCTTGGAGCAATGTCTGGTCACCGATTCGAAGCCACTCCACCATTTTGTCTCTGAATTCCGCGCGCAAGTTCATGACGATCAGATCCACTATTAATTTAGTGCGAACGCCGTATTTCGAGTCATGGCGACGCTCCGCATCCTTTATCTTGAACTGTCTTTGACTCTCTGCCGTAGGAGGCTTTGAAGACGCCGTTTGGTATACACAGTCACCTTCCCTGGTTTACTCCCCTCTCAGCCATCTATGCCTACCACCCCAGTGACCCAAGTCCAGTTGACGTCGAAGGCTTAGAAGGCATTCATCCCTATATCAATCTCGGTTTGGAGTCCCTCAGTAATGACGAACTGATGGAAGTTATGGATGACTTGGACGAGGAGTCGGAAACTGCGGAAATGTGCGAGAATAGCGATGATGATGATGATGGCAGCGACGACGACGACGACGACGAGGAGTTTGACTTCGTGCGCTCTCAGGTAGCTCAAGACGTCAATCCCAACATGGCGAAGAGCTACACTCGGTAAGACAATCCCAGTGCCTTCCACCTACTCTGTTATTCCTCAAGTCCAGACTCTCTCTCCAGTTTGCCAAATATGGCCAAGAAAAAGGCTGGTGGAAGACGGGCGTAAAACCCTGGGATCTCAAGGTACTTCCCAAGAGAATCGATTTAATGATTGCAGCGTGGATCATGGACGCGTGAGCTTCCCTTTGCCTGCAGGTTTTGTCTACTCATGCTGGGCGCAGATGTGACGATCATTTTTCGAATGGCCAGCCTCGCACGGAAGGAAAGCCACTTGCCATGACTACCGCTAATAAAATGCGGTCGGCGCTGACGAAGCGATTCTCGTTTGAGGGTCGTCGCGGTCGTTTGGCGTGGGACCCAGAGAAAGGCACTGGCAATCCTACCATTTCGATTGGTCTTTCGTCCTTCCTGAAAGGGCTCCAAAGGCGCAAGGTGCGTTCTCGCCGTCTGCTATCTCTCTCTACTCTGAAAACTCCATTTTCAGGTCCAAGTTCATGGGGAGAAGCCGACGAGCTCTCGCGCCCTTACTGCCGTCAGTCAGTCAGGCTCCTTAGGTGACAGCTAAAACTTATTCTCTCTAGACAAACATGCAGGATATTTATCGAGGCACAATGTTTCACCTACAAAATCCGTCAGAAAAAGATTGGGCTTCTGCCGGCATACGCATAGCGCTTCAAGCTATTCTTACGATTGCATTCATTTGTTTCTTGCGCTTGGACGAGGTTCTGACTCTTCAGGCTCACGAAATTGAATTCGGATATGATAAAGTCCTCGAACTATCCTTTATTATTATTCGTTTACACCACAGGAAAAATCGCCCTTTCGGTGGTAAGTATTGTTCTCATACAGCGAGGTACTGATGCAACATCCAATCACAGATATAAACCATTCATCATCTATGAACTTCCTGATAATATGGCACATTTATGCCCTGTGCGCTGGCCGAGCCGATGGATCTGCTATTCGAGAATTAGCAAGGGCTACGTGTTTCGCTCATTTGACAAAAGAGGAAATCTAATGGCTCTAAAACCAAAACCCTTGGTGAGAACGGTGTTAAGTCGATCATGGGCACCGCTTACCATCCTCCCAGTCTCAGAAGAAATTTATAGAGTTCTTCCATAATTTGTTGGTTGATATCAAGGTGACGGACATCTTGGCGTATGGAGGACATTCTGTCCGTCGAGGTTCGGTCCAATGGGCCAACGCTGAACTCTGTTGGCCGGTTCGACGAATTGTAGAATGGGGTGGTGGTCCACATCATTCAACGCCAAGACGGTCTACCGATATCTTATGTCATGGAACGACGATGATTTAGAAGGCAGAAACGGATTTTTTCTCTTTGGAAGGACAGGACCTCGCCAATGTCGATCATGTGGCGTTGAATAAGTCTGTACCGTTGTTGCTTGCCTGAAGTCTTGTAGCCTATTGAAGACGATTTCTTGTTGTTTTTCTATGCCTTCCTCGTCGTGAGGGGAAAGAGAGTGTGTGATTGGGACAACGAGAATCGATTGGTTGCCAGACCTCTCTCGCTTGTTGGGCCGTAAAGTAACGCGCCCCAGCAGAATCCGTCAGTCTGGTATGATGGCCACCCCCGACGCGATGCGTCGCTTACCGTTTGATTAACGTGGCGTATTGGCTTGATGTGGCTCAGTCTGGGAAACCCGAATCAGTGAGAGAGTACGAGATACACGTCGCGAGGTTGGCTTACATAACGCAGCTCTACCAGAATGAGAGCTTTTACTCAGCACACGCGTTTCGTCGAGGCGGCTGCCAATGGCTATTGGTAGATCGTCGACCTCAAACTTAGAGTGCTTACGCCCACTCCCGGTCATGTCAGCCACACAACCCTAAAAAATCTTGCTGCCTGGTGGGCAGGCGCGGCGATTTGTGGCGCATGCACGCGTTCAGGTCATTGTCATTAACATGTATATACTCTATAATGCGATACACGCGTTTCTGTATAAGTGCAGAGACCCCGCGCGCGGCGCGGCGCAGAATACTCAAAAGAGCCATCCACATACCAGCACCGAAATGGGGGGTAGGGAGGTGGCTGGGAACGTGCATGGCCGCCTCGAGCTGCTTGCCAGTATGGATGCCTACATCAAGGAAAGTAAGCTGTTGACCTTGCACGAATAACAAGTAACACGTACCTTGACTTTGTCGATAGCGTCAGCAGACTCAACCTCGAGAGTGATAATCTTGCCCGTAAGCGTCTTGACGAAAATCTGCATGCCCTCACGAAGGCGCAGGACGAGGTGAAGGGTAGATGACTTCTGGATATTGTAGTCGGAAAGAGTGCGGCCATCGTCTAGCGGCTTTCTAGCGAAGATAAGGCGCTGCTAGTCGAGAGGGATGCCCTCCTTGTTCTGGATCTTTGTCTTGACGTTGTGAGCGTTGCTGGTCAGGAGGAATGCCTTCCTTATCCCGGATCTTGGCCTACGCCAAGGAAAGATAAGCTGTCTGCCTCGAGCAAAGCGAGACATACCGAATCCACAGGCACGCACATTGGCGCTCAGCCCAAGTCGCGTTCGCGGCGTCTCTTCACACGACTCCCGTCACCTTCGGTGTCATCCAGCATCTCCAGCGTCGTCGTCGTTGGCGTCTGTCCCGTTGCTGGCGCAATGCCGCAATGACAGTGCCGGCGTCAGCGTGAGCTTGGATGCCCGATTTCTGGGGCTTACACGTAGCTGCGTCGTTGACGGCTTACGCGTTCTAGTAAGGCGATGCGGGAGACAGAGGAAAGAGAAAACTGTGAGAGTGGGAGGAAGAAGAGTGAGCAGCTCTGACCAAAATCAAGATGACTCAGCATCAAATAAAGATGCGTTTGACCGCACGCCCGCCCATCGATCGCCCACAACACCCACGGATCTGCCCAGATTTGGTGCATTGGAGTCATTGCCACATCCACATCTAACCTGGTCGCTGTCGCCATCGTCGTGCCTGCTATCGTCGTGCCTGCTCTTTGTGTTTTTTGGAAGACAGACTTTGGTCTTCGACCGCGATCATCATCATGGCGAAGGTATAAGTCCTCGTACATGTCTATCTTGAAAGCCGCCGCGGCTATCTATTGTTATCCCCGCCATCGATGATTTTCATTTCACTAAGTTGCGGACCTCCTGCCTGTATCAACCCTTCGACTTGGCTGCGGTCTCCTTTGTGTGTACTGGATACGCCGACTCAATCTCGCATCAACATCTTCACACTTTGCCGCCGTCATTGGCGATTTACAGGACGACCTTCGCCTCGCATTTCGGTAATAGGTGTTCGAATCCGTTGAGTTCCTTCTCGTCACTCCTGTATTTTGAAAAACATGCTTATCCCTCGCGTCAAAGTCATTGTCGTGCGCGCCGTGTTATATACCGACTCCCGCCCCCCCGTCGTCGTCATTTGGCATGCCATTATTTGGAAATTCACTCATTTCTCAATATAGGTAACTAACAGGTACGACAGTTGAGTCAAGCAAGTCAAGGACGTCCCACCGTGGCTCGACGTACAGCTGAAATGGAGCGCTAACGCCGTAGCATACTGCTCTCTTCTTGTGAGCGAGAAAACCGACTCACTCCCGCTCCACTTCCCCATCTTCGGACCACGGTTTTTACCTCCAACATACTCTCATTACTCCAGACGAAAGGCGCTGAATGGAATAACCCCAGCTACGGGATACCTGCAACCGCTCCACATTCTCCATCCTTTCTACTATCCCGCCCAAGACTTCAATCGTTGTCCGAAGTGTCACGGTACGAATATGGCATGGAATAAAGGTTGGACTGGTCTTCCTCGACGCGTTCACGGGAGTGACGGGGAAGAGATGGCGTACGGTTATCAGGGACGGTGCAAGGACTGTGAAAAGAATAAGCAGGAGCCGTTCTGTTATGCGCTCACGAACCCGGCCTTCTGGGAACACTGAGAGCACTGGCAAATTCCAAGTAAGAATCAATTCGATGTAATTAATACCCATGCTGACGCGTTTCCAATAGTCGACATCCCAATCTTCCACCAGCGTTCGGCATTTACTCGGGAACTCTGGAACTTTATCGTCGAGCTTCGCTTGACGTCAACATCCGGTGCGCTGGAGGAACACATCAGACGTAAGTTTCTTTTGGCGAGTGCAACTATCACCTGACCATTCTTAGAGCTACATCTCCTCCGATACCATCAACTGCATCTGGAATATCTCAATCATTGTGATGCTGCCAGAGCTGACCTGGCAGTGGCACCGGCGCCAACAAAGTCCACCGTGAAACAGACGACGCTCGTATTGGCCTTCACAAAAAGTCTTCTGACGGCGACAATCCGTTCTCTCTGTCTGCCGCCGTCAAGCTCCCACCATTTGAGCGCTTCGAAAGCCGCGAGGCCTTCGATTCGCAAGGACCTTGGTCTTCTATTTCAGATGAATTAGTTTCGGAAGTCTACTCGTCCTTTCGTGAGAAGACGCGACAGTCCGAGTCATCCGAATATCTGAAAACTCTGTCCGGTCAGTGGTCTTTTGAGCTGTGGAATCTGCTGACTGTGTTTCCAGCTATCTCAGTGTCAATGGACAATACATTCAAAGCAGCTAAGAAGGCTGTTGTCGTAGTGACAAGCAACGAACTCAACTCTTGAAGGGCGGCATTTCAACAATCATCCATGAGCTGAACGAAATTGTGTCTGGGTAAGCGCATTGTCCAGACATATTCAATCAGTTTTCCTGATTGTCTCCTTTGTAGCGTCTCTGTGAATCCCAATCTCCGAGGGAAGCAGCCGACATGCTCAAGCGTCTGGCAGAACGGTGCAAGGTTTTAGGTCTTCCATTGCCTGAAATGGGTATTGTAGACAACTGCTGTACGGTGCGCGCCACCAACACTTCAGGTCTTCAACGACATCTGTCACGCGGTAAGTTTTCAGAGTCAATCAAAGTTCTCTTTGACTGACCTGAGCATTCAGATGTCTTGCAGCTATTCTCAACGGTTCAAAAAATTCAGCGCGGGATGCGGTGGCTGGTGATATCAGCCGGGCTTTGCTGAAGACGCGTTCAAAGAATGGGTCTGGAGCTGAGTACTTTTCGAAGGAGGACCAAGGACGCAACCTTCTGTCAGTTTACGACAAGTGGGCTGCCAAAGGAGATGTATGGTCAGCGCCGCTCCAAAGGTACTTATCACTGTATCTCCGTAATATAGCCATCTCATACTCCTGGTTAGGTACACAGTGATCAGGTTACTCACGCACGAAAGGGCTGCTTAACGCGAAGCCGTCAAGACATTCTCTCAGACGGTACACGGATAGAGGGGTCGCACAAGGGTTGGAACAGCATTATGCGCGCGATGCCTTGTGGACTCAGCATGTTTATTTCCCTATCAGACGACTTTGTTCTTCGTCAGAACATTCGTGTAGGTAAGAGCCGCTTCATTTCGATTGTCACCCATGGCAGCCATCATGTTCGTCTAGTGAACTACACTGTGTTTCGGTACTACGCTATCACAATGCAGCAGACAGGCACCGTGCTTACACCTCTTCCTACGTTGCCCAAGATCATCACCGGCGAAACTTTCGGCCTCGTTTCATCAGCGCACATTCGGACATCTGACGCTCTTGTGCCCAGTCTCAAAGCTGATGCATCTGACAACGACCTGCTCGTTCTTACCGCTTTAGAGAACGAGCACCTGGATAATCCGGACACCACTGCCCAACATCTCAATGTCGACCCCGCACTCCTTCTCATTCCACAGTCGCAGCTATGAGTGTAAGGGGCGCGCGAGTGAGAAGGACGCGAACGTGGGAAGTAGTTAGGTTTCTACGACGATTTCCACTCTGCTTGTCAAAGCAGTCAGAGATCGTTCTACAAGACCATGTTGACATCATTTCCTCCAAGACATGGGATTTCGTTCGTTCAAATTTGCCGTTTTCTTCACTCCTTGGCTCTGGATCTACGCATCCACAGGGAGATTGCAAGATGATCTGGAGGACGTCTCAGCCAGTTCGTCTTCTCATTTGACGAGAACTTGAGCATTCCACCTCTTACTCCGGATTCTCTATTTACAATGATCGACAATATTCGTTACCTACGTGTAGATTGTTTAGCTAGCAAGTAATCATGAAGTTCACTCCACTACTGAGCAGTGAGCACGACCAACACGCGTATAAAGCACCCTCGCGAAGGGATCAGCACAGCCACACACCGATTTTGTCCTCCTCTCACCATCATGCATCACCCGAGGAAGACAATCCACCCGACAAGATCACCGCCATCTATTTTGATATTGTTTTTAATATTTTAAGGAATTCAACAATGTGTTGAGTCGTTATTCCACGCAACATATTTATGCGTATCCTTGGCTGGACCGTCGTCTCCGAGCCTGTCGACTTGACCTCCGGGCTCGTGTACCCCATTTTGAGGTTGCGCATTCAGGATCTGTCGTCGGCTGTACGTCGTTCTCTTCTCTTTCCTCCCCATCCAAATCCTATCATCGCTCCCGAGCCCGTCGACTTCGACCTCCGGGGCTCGTGTACCCCATTTCGAGGTCGTACATTCAGAATCTGCTGTTCGATTGACGTGGAACGGTCCAGAAACAGCTGCAGACTGTTCTCTTCTCTCACCTCCCCAACTCGCTCCCGAGCCCATCGACTTTGATCTCCGGGGCTCGTATACCCCATTTTGAGATCACGCATTCGGAATCTGCTGTCCGATTGACGCGAATCGGCCCAGAAACAGCTCTAAACTGTTCCCTTCTCTCCCTCTCTCACCCAAATCCTACCATTATCTCCAAGCCTATCGACTTTGACCCGACTTCCTCTATAATTCGTTTTCTTAACTCCTCTGGGCATGTCATATACTGTCCATACAGATATGCTGTTGTTGGCGGACCCCTCGACATGTGCCAAGTTCCTGTCGGGACGAGATTCACGATGGCGGAGTCTTCTTGCCCTAGTATTGTTGAAATGGGACAAGGTTCACTATGTTCTCCTGCGCTTAGTACTGGCGAAGTCCTGGAGCTCTCATCATCTTGGGTGAGTGTTTCTTTTTGGGCGCATATCACTCATTATTTATTATGGCCGTGATGTTACGGATACCCTCGCTAGACGACACTTCGCCGGTGGTGCGTCAAGCTTCGCAGCATCGCGATTATTTCGTCTTGGACTCCTTTGAGCCAGAGGGTTCTTGAAGAGCTGTTTATGCGAACACTCTTGCGACATCTGGGGTCGACTAGTGCCTGTGCTTTGGTGAGTAAATCTTTCGAAGAATTGTTACCTGATAATGAACTCTACAACGTCTGTGCCCCAAATTCACCGTAATCTCTGGCAGATATTCCTTGGGATAGACATCTTGCTGCGCGTAAGGACTCGTCTTCATTGCGGCGCCTGTCAAGTCGACATCGAGTGTAGGCGGGATGACTGGCGGGGCGGCGGGAAAACGACATGTGACGATCATAACGACCTGATCATTCAAAGGTCCGTACTCTACTGGTGCACTAATCATGTCGGTGTCCACGTTCATCTAAGGTACGCTCTCCAGCTTGTCACTTGTCTGATGAAATGTAGTATGTTCTCGTCGGCATTCTTACCATCCTCAGAAGCTAGTTGCAAGGAATGCGAGTTAGCGGCGAAGGTCGCTGCTCCCTTCTGACCAATCTTTGACGATTGACAAGAAGTTTGGTGGTGTAGACTAGAGTACTTACCTCAGGATCACCGGCGCGCGTTGATACTGGACGTGACGACTTGCTCAACTTTACCGTATAAATGTTTCTAAAGCTCAAAATGTTATCATTTTTATTGCTGCATACTAGTCGGCGGATACAGTACTCTTGGAGACTCAGAACGACAAGGTAAAGTAGAGAACCGGGATGTCGACCATTCTACAACATAGTAATTCGGAGAAACATACATCCTTGGAGCGCGTAAAGCCTCACCGGTTGGTCCTCTCATGCCATCAATGAGAATATCGACTCCATGTCCACTGCGCTTCAACTCGTCAAGTGTTCCGTAAACTGGTGCTGCTGCCCAGACATTACTGAACGGTGTTAGAGTGCAACACTCGGTGGTGCCCGATGAGAATGTCCATGCGCCTGGCGTATGAAGCGAGTCAGCAGCAGCTGCCTGGGTGGGACTTCTGTCACAAGCTGTTATTGTGAAAGTCGAATTGCACGCAGGAGCACGGCAAGAGTACACCTTCCCAAGACAGACAGGCTGGTAACTGTCTGGAACGTTTGCTCTCTCTGCAGCAGTAGATAGCTCTAAGATACTGCAGCCGCTTGGTGATAAAATTGCGGCGACACAGTAGGTGTCCAGGAGGTGTCCGCATTCGAGAACCCAAACAGTTCCGAATTTGCGTGGAGCAGCAAAACCATCCGTAATGGTGATAGTATTGAATATCAGGGGTCTCCGGCACCAGCTACACTGGAGATTGAGCACTTGAATATCGCTACCAGTAATGAAGGCCGCATTGTCCGAAGAAATGAGGTGAGGGAAGGCATATGGCAAGCTATACACTACTAATCAGTGGACGTCTTCCAAATACCTTAGAGTCTATGCACCTTGCAGGTCTCTTCCCTTTGGTCCATGTCCAGGTCTCCGAGGCAATCACAGATGAGGATGACATTGGTGGAACCGCGGATGCAAGACATTGGTGGAACGGTAGTGCGGCGCGGATGCGGTAGGTTTGGCGTCCTGATTTGGATCTGCCTCGGTTCAAAAATAGCACCGGTGACCAATTTTCCGAAGAGGCGAATGGCGGTGGTGGCTGTGTAAATGCTGTGTCCGTTCTTTCCCGTTACCACCATGGCCTTGGCTCCCAAGCCTTCCGTCAACATCCTCTTCTGGGATGACAGGCTTTTCGATAACCCAGACTTCCTCGACTTTTATCGGCGACTGCATCACGCTCCCCTTGAACTCTTCAATTCGATTTACCACTTCACATGGGATGCACTTGATGAATTCAAGCGCTCCAAGGTTTACGACAACGGAAGATATTCCGCGCTTCTCTACTCGTGCATGCGCAGATTATACCAACCACGTATCGCGAAAGGCCTTGCTGCCGATCAGGTATGACTGTTTGGAGGATAGAGGTCACCATGTCTAACTGCTCGCTCCTTATAGGTCGCTGCCTTCATGAAAAATGTAGACAAGGCATCCGCAATATACGCTTTGGAGTTTATGCCTTCTAGGGCCACAGACAACCTTGGTACCGCCATCAAGGTTTGCAGCCGTTCACAGTGTTGTCTTTCAAAACCTGAACTTCTGACAGTCGCCTGTCGCCACCAACGCTGACGAGACAGACCCTCCGCTTTCACGCTACAAGCCCTCGACGCGTATATACACCTTCGGAAACATCGTCCAGCTGGATGTTGATCTCCGGTTACTTTCGGACTTGTTCATCGCTCGTCCGATCCGTGACATGCTCCTGCTGGATTTGACCCTGAGGTGCTCGCCTGAAATGGGCACTCAAATCATTCCACTACTTGTATCATTCAATCCTAAAGAGTCTATTCTTCGCAAACTGCGCCTGATGACGGTCCCCAATGTGTACCAAGCCTATGCTGTGAGTAAGTAGATCCTGCTTTTTCTTCTTTTGCTCAAGTATTCTCAGCATCATCCTTCTGATATCTATTGGGATCACCCACTTTTTCGGCGCACCGTGCGCGATTTTGCAGCTCTGCGCGTCTTCGCCTTGAGTCATCCGGCGTACATTGTGCCAATTCGGAACCCTTGCTGGAGCAATGAGGATGATGAGGACGGTGAAAACTCCGACACTGACGATGAGCCGGGCGAAGGTACAAGCGAGGCTGAGGCTGATGAGGAGAGTGTGGGGGAAGTCAGCAGAAATGATAAGTTTGACAGCGAGGATGAAGATCTCTTCGAAGAGAGACAGTGCTTCCGCCGCCTACAAGAAGCACAATACGGCTGGTATAGAAGGAATCGTGTGCTGGTGGATGCAGACTGGGAAAAGGAAGAGATCCTCTTCATTGAGGATTTGGCTTCACCTACCCTCACCACTGTCTTTCTTGTATTTGCCTATGATGAAGCAACCCAAGTTCAGGGCGACTTCAGCCTGGACAACGAGTACGGTTCCATCACAGACGGACGGTTTTCTTGTTTCACTCGCGGGGAACATGGGCAATGGACGCGTCGGAGGAACACATTCATGGACGGTGGTGGCTTCTCTCGTAGGCCGTTGCGTCTGCGAGAAGATAGAGTAGATCTCACCCTCTCTGGAATGCGGTTTTCGGAGGACTGCTGGGGATTGTTTACATATCGAACGGTAGCTTTATCTGAACAAGAGTACGCCGCATTATTACTATAGATGAATTTTAGTAGAGGAACGTGATGGATATTGTTGGAATCTTGAAGCTTGAGTGGCGCCTTCAGCTGCGATGCATCGCTTGTTCGCCAACGTGCCAGACGCCATTGATTGGAACAGGTATCTTCGAAGTCTGTGGCTCTTTCATCATGTACCGGCTTAGTACGGCATTTTTATGTGTACGCGGATCAAACAGAACGATCAGGATGAACAAGAAGTTGATCATGAAGTGGGCTGAGCTTTCATTGTCACCTCGACTTACGACTGCGCTTCTCAAACCACATCGTCATTCATGCCCTCTGCAGCTACCACCGAGCTCCACAAAGACCAGGATCTGCTCAATCCCTTAAAAGATGGCGGAAATCAGGAGTTGAGGGTTGCGTCTGCTGGTGCGGATTCGGTATCAATGACGGCTCTCCGCGTAAAGACTGAGGCTGACTACAAAGCGTGAGTTCCTGTCGACTGTGCATTGACTGCAAGCAGTTATGAACCTCTAGAAAGGCTTACAAAAAAGTTCCGCGAGTTCTGTGAGAGCCACGCAGGCAGTCAGCGTTAGGCTTCACATGTTGTCTATGTATTGGGGAGCCCTCTCGCGCGAACTCTCTCCCAACTACATTAAGTACTACCCCGTCGCACCCGTCGCACATCCAGTACATCATTGTCGACAATAACACAAAGCCACTGTCAAGAACGTCGACATGAGCGAGGAGATGCAGCAGGAGAGCGTCGACATCGCGTCCGTGGCACCCGGGTAATTCAACATCGAGAAGGAGCACGGGCCTACATGGCATGTCGTCGTGGGCAAGAACTTTGGGAGCTAAGGGACACATGGTGCGCCTGCCTGTCGTGGGCTGCTCTCAGCGCTGACACGGCCCCACGCCTTAGACTGCAGAAACAAAACACTTCATCTACTGACTCCTGTGCACCGACGTGATGTCTACAATCCAACCGAGTCCGATGACTCTCCCATCTCCGCTCGCGAGGGTCATTTTTGAGGCAGGAGGTGTTCTTCGTGGGTGTTGTCTCTTGCCGAGGTGGGTTGTGTCGTGTTAGACGAGGTCGTGGTGTCCTGCCGGAAACCCATACCTTGCGCAATTCAATCTTCCCAAGCCTTCATTACTCTCCAATTCGTACTCTGCGTTCGAGCAGACATACAGCAGCCATTGCCGCAGTTCTCAACATCGTCCGAGTCGCCGCCATCGCCGGTAGACACACTCACTGGTCGTTGATGCTGGCCGCCACGCCCGCCACTCCTGTTTCCCTCACACTCAAGAAGCAACGCATCGCCGCCGTCGAAGGCATCGGGCCTATGCTCAGATTATATTGTTGCCACTGTCAATCTTGACTGTCGGCTCGACCTGAAGACGATCGCGCCCCACGCCCGGAATGCGGAATACAATTCCAAGGTTGGTACTATTATCAAAATCGCGCCTCCTTCATTGTGTCCAATTGTTAATATCATTTGACATAGTGTTTTCTAGCTGTTACCATGCGTATCTGCGACCCGAAGAACCCGAACACTACGGCCCTCGTCTCTGGCAGGATGGTGATAACTGGTGCCAAGTCGAAAAATGACTCAAAGCTGGCGGCGCGCAAGTGCGCGTATTCATATCGAAGCTTCGATTTGACGCGAAGTTTTCCGAGTCTCGAGATCCAGAACGTTGCTGGCAGTTGCGACGTCAAGTTTCCCATTTGAATTTTGTTTGGAGGGCCTCTTCGCACGGACAGTTTAGCGGTTACAAGCCTTAGGTGTGTTTTTTTTCCTTTCTTTCATTTCTTGACTTTGCTCATTGTCTTGCAGCTGCTCCTCGGTCTTCTCTGCCGTATGGTCAAGAACATCGGCATACTTGTCACACGCCGCACTGCTCATAATGGCCGAATCAATGTTCCCGTGATACTTATACCATTCCTTTCTACTGCGCGACACCTCGCGATCCCACTAAAAGACAATCCGGAGCTCCTTTGCAATCCTCGAGGCCTGCGCGACGGTCTTGACTTTGCTCTTCTTGAGATATTCACTGTAGAGCTCGGGCATGGTGGCTTTCTGCACTGCTTTATCAAGAGTGAGGAGAGACACCAAGGGTGATCCAGGTGTCTTCGGCATCACGTCGGTGGCGTTGGGGCGATTTGGCGACGTTGGGCGATTTGGCGACGTTGGGCGATTTGGCGGCGTCGGCAATGACTGCAACGATTGGTGCTGCCGAGGATGTGGGAGTTGCGCGAGTTGATGGTGGAGGTGATGTAGCCAGCAGAATTGGACTTTGAGCGCGAGGAGTCTGTTGACGAGGTCTCTCGCTGGTACTAGGACGCGACGGGTGGTTAAGGCTAAGGTCGTTCTGCTCATCTTCGTCTCAAGGAAGATAGTCTTAACTCGCGCGTCAAGGTAAATATCTTTTTCTTCGTGTGATCATCCTGTACATTTTGCGCATTTCTCACGTGGTTTGTTTTCAGCTGTGAATCTGATCGCACTCCCTTCTAAGACCCTTCTAAGTCTCACCATCATGGGTATTACGATGTGAGTTACACTACTAATTCTGGTTGCAATGCTGATGTTCCTTGATAGTATATCAAGCAAATTGCTCGAGTTGTGTCCCTCCACGAGGTTTCGGCAATGGAGGGGTTTATTGCTCAGCGTCAAGAAAAGGGGTACATTCTCATTGGCATTGATGCGTGGTATGTCCGTTAGTGCTTGTATTTCTGGCTCTGACATTATTCAGCTTGTGGATTCAACGCATCCTCCATGGTCAAAACATGCGCCACGTTCATAAGGGCTGGAATGCCGAAGTAAAGGAGCTTCTTCGCCGCCTTGCGAAACTGCTTAATTTCGCGATTGTACCGCTCTTCGTCTTCGATGGACCAGAACGACTGAAGACGAATGGGCGTTCGAGGACGTGGACGGACCGATCACGATAAAGTTCCAAGCCGAGCAACGAGAGTTCGCTGCTCGGCATATCGAGCTGTACATTGCTTTACCTGAAACGCGATTGTCGTGCTGGAGAAATTGCTTTCGACGACAAGAAGGCCAGCTTGTTGGCGTTGCAAGCACGATTGGACAGCATCTCCAAAGAGCAGTACATGGACGGTATCCAGCCTACATTCAACACCATCAAGGCATGCCACTTCGATGTTTCGTGGACTTGGGCCCGCCAGAATTGCCTACTCATCTACGACATCATCCATAGTTGTTGGAGTATTACCGCTCGTTGCATCGCCATCCTGAACCGCGCCGACCCCGACCTGCTTGAGGTTTTGCAGTACGACATCAGCCGCTGCGATCCTACCAAGGGTGAGAACTACAGGTTGGCGGTCGAGAACACTCGCGAGTTCATCAACCAGCCTCCTGTTTACAAGGATGGTAAGCGTAATCGTTGTATCCTATTTGATGTTGTCTAATTGTTGTCAGTTATGTTCCTCGCGCCGAGGTTGTGTCCTCCTCCTCCTCGATACTTACATTCGTGTTATTGTCGGATCGTCTTTGACGTTACTATCGTTGCAGACCTGTCTGCTGACGACGTCCTCCCGACGAAATGTCCTCACTCAAGCCTTCACGACCGAACGTCGAGGATATGAAGATCTTGTTACCTCATCCGCCTTACCCGTTACCCCCCAAAAAAAGGAAAAACGCGAAAAACGCATGCGGATGCGTCGGCACCTCTACTCTCAATTACATGTAAATCACTTTTCGTCGCTCACAATAAGTATACCCGGACTCAACTTCGCGCCTAGATTCTCCTTGCTTTGAATTCAGATGGGGGATGCTGTTGACGACGTGTTCCGAGTTTGATTCTGAGTTCGATGTCTGGCGCGGGTTTGGTCCTCCTAGTTTAAGCAAGGACTCTACCCATAGAAAAAGGAAAGGCGAGATGCCGAGCCGAAACCGGACCGAACAGAAGGCCCATGCCCAACTTTGAACTCGTCTACAATCTCCATTCTAAAGCTCGCGCCATCAATCCTCTAGCTACTCCACATCCGCCCCGATGTGAACCATTCGTATCCAACATACCTCGTCTACGTGGTCCGTCGACTGACGAATGCAACGATCAACAACATCACTTTGAGCCGCGACGCAGGCTTACGGTGGCCAATGCTGACGTCTTTGCGTCCAGCTCTTCCTCGGATACGGATAACGAGGTTGCCACGCCTGTCCAGCCAAGGTGGCTGGGCAGCGGTCTGGGCTTGGTGTTTTCGACTTTCTCACTCCGGAATATTTCAAAACGCATGTCCACCCACTGCTTCCTATGCCTCATCGGAATCGGATTATTCAGGAGACGAGGAGGCTCATAGGAAAAGAAAGGCGGCATTGATGGGCATTTTAATGGTTTGGAGCTATCCCACTCAGAAGACAAGAAACATGTCGACGATGACAGAGGGTTTGGCGATTAGCGGATCTGGCGAGGTGGACGGGACAGTGTCCAAATCGACGATGAACAACCGCCTACTGTCATTATGTCCTCGTCTGCTGCAGGTCTTTTCACATGCTCGGTCTTCACTCAAGTCGAGTCGAGGGGCCTTTTACGAAGCTGTGTCTATTGCTCAGCATTCGCACGTTGCTGCAGCGAGGCCGCGCCGTGCGTTTGGGATACCTCCTTCAGAGTCTGACGAGGTGTATCGCGAGACCCAGGCTGTGTTGTTGCATGCGGATGGCGTCTTGTCAGAAATGAATTGGCAGGATGACGAGGAGCGAGAGGATTTTAGCGAGTGTTTCGCACGCTAAGCGGTGGGCGGCGAAAGAGTCAGACATTGAGCGTCCCTGAGAAGGAAGTGGTGACGGAGATCCAACCAACGCAGCGGCAAGACATATTCCGGACAATACGGGAAACAGAGGCGACCTTTGTTCAATGCATTACGCACGTTATCCGTTATCCGACTCTTTGTGTTACCTCTATGCGTGCAGGATTTCAAAGCATGGATATCTGGGGTACCCTTGGCCCTTTCGAGGCTATTCGACTGGCTGGAAGATATTCTGAATCTTCACACACAGATCCTGGAGGTGCTACAGAGTGTTCGGAGGGGTTGAGGCAGCCCGTTCCGCGATTGGAGATTTAGCAACCATATTTGGTGAGGCCGGCAGAGTCGGTGGATGCGCTCAAGGGCTTTGTCGAGGACAGGAAGAACGATTTTGGTGATGGAGGAGGAGTGTGACGGGTGGTATTTGGAACGCTTTTTGGTCGAGCCGGTGAATAGGATAGCTGTTTATCCTGGACTTTTCAAGGTGGGCTTTGACTGCCGGCTCCGCTCTTTATTAAATTGTTGCCAGCGACTCTTGGACGCGACGCCTGAGGCCCCCGGCGACTATCTATCGACTGTGTCTCTTCTTCGTTCGACGGAGCTCATGATCAAAGTTATGACCAAGGTCAAACTGCGAGAGGACAAGTACGTTTACCAAGACATTTTCAAGGCGAATAAGCGGGGTATCGGATGTTGCGCGGAGGGACCGCCGACTTTTTCAGCATGGACAGGTTCATCGCGTACCCCACGCCTATCAACCGCAATCAATGACTGGGACAACCGCCGTGCAAGATCCGCGAGCTCCTGGAAGATGCCGCCAAACCCTTCGCCTAGTCAAGACAAATGAACTTTAATCTGCCTACTACGGTTCATCTCTTCGTCATTTCAGATCTTCTTGTCCCGTGTGTTCCGCTTCAAGACCATCAAGATTCCGATGGATGTTCACTTTGCGAGGATATAGGTATTACGAGGATCCTTGAGGTAAAGGACGATGCGGAACAAGGTCTGGATTTTCATTTCACTACCCTGTCATTCTAAAGCTGACTATCTTTCATCTATTTCTCTAGAACTACTGCCCGTCTACGTTCTCAAGGATATGCAAGGACATTGGCGTGCTTCCTTCGACTGCACAGCTTCGGCATCAAGATACACACGCAGGACAGCGTATTGGCTCAAAATGTTACAAAACTCTCCTAGAACGACATCGTCATTGTTATCGGTACCGATGGACCTGGACTACTTCTGAGGATGACCGCCTGCAGCGTCCTTTTGTAGGCTCATTGGTGGAAAGTGGGTTGCCGATTCCGACGAGCCCGTCGTTCCAGTCTGAGGGGAGCGAGAGGCGGCAAGAGAGGGAGGAGCATGGTGGTCGCTGCGATTCCGGGAGGTGCTGCGGGATCATTTGGTACGGGGACTCTTATTGAAATTCATGTGGTTTGCCTTGATCGCCTACACACGGTTAGCTGATATATGCATACAAAGCAACTCTTTTTGTTTAACATACGTGTGCTGAGTGGTCAAAACTCCCAACATTCGATGGTCAGCCAAGGGCTGAACTGGAAGTGTCTAACCCCCAACTGACCTCACGCCATCGCATCACTTTTTCCCCTTCTTGCGTGGAGTGGCTGCGCTGGTCCCTTTCCGAAACGAGACGTCCTTCAATGGCGGCGTACCCCAGAGTTTGGCTTTTCCTTTTCGAGACAGCAATTGCTTCCTCTTACGGCCCTTTCCAAATCTTCATCTGGGCTCATACACGCGACGGGTAGCGAGTTTCGTCGTAGAGGGACTAGAGTATAACGGTACGTTTGTAGCCGTAGCCTCATCTACCTGGCAAAACCATACGCAAGAATATGCCGACAAGTCGCCGTGGGCAACCGGAATACCGGACCGTAGTCAACCATACGTGTGGATCAAAAACTGTGAACTTCTTTCCCTTCGCCATTGCTTCGCCATGCCAGTACTAGATGGTACGACCTGGGTGGTCTCACCCCAGCCCCCGTCGTCTACACCACCAGATTACTTGCCTTTGCCGGACAGCGTTGTGAAGTTCTTAGCGCCCTCGAACTCGACAGGTCCAAGCGCCTCTTCACGCAGTCTAAAGAACGCACTCATCCGCGACATGTTCAACCTCTGGACACCCAGTCTTATTCAAGACGCAAACAAGGATGATATCGTGCGTAGCATGCGGACAGACTGCGCAAATACTCATACTTGCTGTTTCTTTGTAGCACAAGACTTTAATGGGCTGGTTTTCCCGATGCCTCGCGATTCCAGACAGGGTGGCCGGCGTATACACCGCTGACGCGGTCCATTTTTTCTATGAGCTCTACGTACATGGCTCAAACCAGTTGTCCACAGCTGAGCGCGTAGAAATTGCGAATCGCTACCAACGGCGAGTTATTCTATCCGTGAGTACCAGAAACTAGTTTCCTAGAAATATCGACTTCATATTGAGTAGCATCTCTCTGAGGCTAGCAGCAGCCAGTTCAAAAGAAATACAATGCATGCCGACTATCTACATGATATGTACCTGGAGACCGACGAGGAACACGAGCGTCCACACCCCCTTTGGATGAGGAAAGCGAGCTATCAGATTTGACTGAATCAGACTTAGACGACTCCGATGTTGATATGATAGGTAGGAGCAAACGCCCGCCGCTTCTCCGTTTAACTGCTTCTGAAAGGTGTTTCAGGTTTGAATGCATCTTTGAAGACGAATACGCCACATTCACAAGCCTGGGCTCCTCGTCCACAGCTGAAGCGAAGTCTAAGCTCTTTGGAGTCTGTGTCGCAGGAAACAATACCATCAACGCCGTACACACCCTCGTTCACGCCACCGTCAGTTTCTCGACCTCAGAAGTCTCTGCCCCGGCAGGCACCTCGCCAGAAAGACCCGCCACTGGCCAATTTCCTTCCTTCCCCCAGCGAACATCCCATCATCCGCTGCCGCCGATGGTGCGAAAACTTGAAAAATTTATTACCCAGAATTGACTCGGTATAACAATATTCTGTCTAATTCATTTTCCATCTAACTGATCATGCTGTGGTACTAGAACAAGCCGATGACACTGGAGCTCCTCCTGGCAGCTCTAGAGACGACATGCGTGGAGATGGGTAAAACATTCAAAACGCCCCGGGATGCTTTGCGTGCCAAGCAAGCCGCTATGGGCTTCTTGCTTCAGGACCTTCGTAACGTCTCTGTTACTCAGTATCACAAGCCAGAGTGGACTCGGGCCGTGCAAGTGAGCCTTTGAATCACCTGTATGATATTAGTGTCAATTTTCGTGGTATTCTAGTCCTCTGGTCTCGCCGAAGTTTTGATGACTATTACGGACCCAAAGTACCTACTGGACAACTCCGACGATGCCGACCTCCAGGGCTTGGCGCGTCTTCAACGGCTTCAAGACGCGCTGGCGCTTATCCTCTATCAGTGGGTTCCGCCTGACATCCGCGATAACTTTGTTCCCGATCAACGGATTTTTCAAGCGACTGCATTTTCAACCGAGCGTGTAAGTTATCTACAGTGGTTGTGTCAAGTTGGCGGTCTCATATCCTCCGTAGTTCAAACAGGATTCAGTTTTGCAGCCGGGCAAAGGCAGCCTTCTTCTCAAGGTCCTGGAGAAACACTCTGACCTCTTACCTCGCACAGCCAATCCAGAGTGCGTATTCTTTCTTGTGAGCCTACCCAACTTTATGCGTGCTTGGGATCGGTGGTTGGGTTATGCGCTGGAAAGAAAAGGATACTGCGTCGCGAACATCGCGACCAGTGAGAAGACCTTGGCGGATACGTATTCGGCTCTGAGTCAGGCCATATCCGATCGATGGAAACAGGGTCATTTCAAAAAGTTATGCGCCGACCCAAACAGTGCATTGGGAGCGATTATCACTCGAACTATGGAGATGAAAGTTGGCAAACGGGAGTACTACGACTGGCTCCATGCTAATGATATTCGTAATGTTGTGCGCGAGCATACGAGACACCATCAGGTCAGTTCAGACTTATATCTCTGACTTTGGCTAATGAGATGAGTCAGATTATAAGTTGCTCTCGTTGCGCCCACCTTCCAGCTGCTGAACAGTGCGTTCGCATGGAGGTTGTGCATCGCCGTGATGCATCCCAGCTCTTGGGCCATGGTTTGAGTCAAGTCCCGGAGTCTGGTAGCGCGCAGCCAGAGAATAAGAAAGTAGGTGATTTCTGCAGACTTGATCCCTTCTGAAGTCTTTTTGACAGGCTGGGCGCATCTTCAACCCGAAGGATTTTGACATGCGTCCAATCCGCAAGAATCCTCAAACTGTGGAAAGATGTGCTCGTGAAATCGTCATATTCGTCGATGCTGATGGTCCGCCTGTGCCACCTTCAGAGATAACTCCCGTAGAGAAGTCACAGGGAAAGTCTTACATCACTGCCAGAGATCCAGCAACGGGAACCTTGAAACCGTATTATCCAGTCAGGCGTCTTCTGAGTGAATGCTAGCAGTAACTTACGCTCAGCAGTTAGATTTTGTTATGTTCAACGCATTTAGCCCAAAAGTGTGGGCCTCCATGTGTGAACGAGATCAAAATTTGTCACGTGTGTTACTATTTCTTGCTTGTCTCTTTACTCGCACTGACTTAATATTAGATATGGCTCCAGTTCAACGGGGAGCGCGCTTCAAAAACCATAGCGCAGGCAAAATGGCTGCTGCTGGTGCGCGCCAGCCCAAAGGCGGTGGCCCAGGTGACACATATGGCTACTACGCATGTCTTGAAGCGGAAACAATATCTGGTATTCACTCCCTATTTGACATAGCTATGGTGCGGAGCCACTTTGTACAACCTTCATCCTCTGAAGTCTCTCATCTAGGATTCTATGTATCTGCGAGAAGGTGCACGATATGCTTGTCCATCCCTGGTGGCCAGCATGGATCGTGATGTAGCGGAAGCTGACCGTCTTGGCCTTACTGGTCAGAACCTCTTCGCGTGTGACGGCTACTGTGCACCTATCCATTTTGATGAAGATGAAGGGCGTGGGCTCTGCTGTCAAATTCGATGGGTGGCTGACCGTCAATATGATGAATACGGTTTTTGCCAACCGGCATGGGGATATTGGATAGCGACGGAGCCCAACATGTTGTGGTATGTGAGAGTTAACATCCAACCTTATCCTGTGAAGTAAACGCTCGAACTAGGTCCTTTGATTCCAGTGATCCGCATGGTACAATGCTCCCTTCCAAACTTCCATTGACCATCGCCATCTACAACGGCCACACTACTTCCTCCGGTGCATCTTCGACCTCCGATGGGATGCAAGGGCACAACCGCAACGAAGGCAACTCGGATGGTCACGACAACAACGCCGGCAGTGTTCTAGGACTTATGAATCGCATTAGGGCGCGACACCAAGCACAGAACAATGCTCCTGTAGCCGTTCCGGTTCCCACGTGCATCAGCACTGGGAGACATGAGACAAACCCAGCCAGGAATGTTAGTCGCGCTCGCCAATATGATCGCGCCGTGCGAACTCGACGACAGACCAATGACTTTTGGCGGAGGACTTGACGTTGTAGTCTAGTCTCGTTTACAGATCTGATCGCGTTTCATATATAGATGCTGACTTCGACAAGTGTTTGGATAGTAGTGGCCTGTAGGCCGTGAAGATTAGTGAGTAGTGATGACTTGTTAGCTTTTTTTTTGGTGAAGAAGAGGCTTTATGCCTTCGCCGGAACTTAAGTTGGGGTCAGTGCCCCAAGCAGTAAGCCAAAGGCTTCATTGAGGATAAAGATGGAAGTGCCACGGAAGCGCCACAAAGTTGTAATTATGCAAGTTTCTGGACTTTGTCATCATCCTCAGACTCCTGGACACAACGAATCTCGGTAGAGAACGCATAGATCTTGACCTGTGATGAATGCGGCTTGGTGAAGACGAGTGGTTGCTTTTCATCATGAGAGGTTCTAGTAAGCTGAGGGCTGAGGAAAGAGGGTAGAGAACCGGGGAAAGGTGGTCGGTCCGGGCGGGTCAAGTTCTGCAACGCCGCCTTGGAAGCGTGCTGGGCGGACCAGAGCCTGGAGGGAAGGACAGAAAGTAGCAGAAGCAGCCAAAGGAAAACAGAAACGAATCTGAACTAGAGGTCCCAAGAGACCAGTCGGATCCATATCCATACAACGGTGGAGCAATCAACGGTCAAGAAGGATGGGATCCTAGAACCTTCCACAGTATAGAAAAGGACGGACGGATTAGACTACTAGGTCATGCCGCCGCCTCTCTGCCCAAACCTAAGGGCAGTTTCCAACGGTAGAAAGGGAAGGCCTCTCAAAAGGTCGTACACAAGGAACTTAGGAAGGTGTGCAGGGAAACAGTTCCAAATAACTCATCCACGCGACGCGTCAGTCACCTGACCTTTTCCCGAGTTCTGAACTTCTTGGCAATGGCATGCACGACCTAGAGGCTTAGGCTACCAATGTGCGATCCGGGGGGTGGGCTCATGCCTATAATTACTTTGACATTTCACTGACAACCCTGACTGCATATATGTCCACCATTCAAATCTCGATGGGAAGTGCTTCTCCACAAGTTCTCAAAATGAAGATATCAATTACAATAGTAACATCAATGAGCTAGGGTTCGATGGATTTGAATCTCTCCTGGAAAGCAGCCCAGCCTCTGTGGTCACAACTTTGAACACAAAGGCTCAGGTCGACGATCTACCAATAGCCTTTGGCACCCGCCTCGGCGAAACGAGTGTGCTGAGTAAAAGCTCTCATTCTGATGAATCTTCCGTCGGCGCAGTCCTCGGCAGTACGCAGCAACCCGCAAAGATAAAGAAGGATTCCCTGTGCCATTGGAATCATCCCATCTCATAGGGACGCGTCCACAGTCTGAGCCGAAACCTATGGTCATAGCCGACCGCATCTTGGAGGCGTGCGACCACGTACAGGCCCTGCCTATTCTTGGATTTCCGTACATGTCAACATCATCACACCTTTATGGAGGTAATTATGAAGAGGGGTAGCCCGAGCCGAAGTAATACACGTACTCTTGCATAATCCATCCTACAATCCAACAATCAACTTCGTGGGATAGGTCCTTTATGGTAAAGATATTGCTGCCCGCAGAAATCCATTTTGATGAAATGCAGAAGTCGTTGAAGTTGATCATGAGACTGCATAGGAGTCCGTTAGCGTTCACACTGCATCAAAGAACTCACGATTTAAAGAAAGCGTCCGTCTTTTCCTGGCACGATTTTGAGGCTGCAGCCAGTATATTGGCCTGTCCATCTAGGCTGTCTGTGCGGCTGGAGGAGTCCCAGTCAGCGCAGACCTCACTTTCTTCTTCCAAATCGTCCAGCAGATCCGGATCTTCATAGAAGTCGGAAGGTGAGGCCGGGGTACAGTTACGGAAAGCGCTGAAAGACATGAGGGAAAAGGTGAAGGGATAGTGGGGTAAGGTGTCAGACATTGAAATGTAGACGGCCAGATTGCTCACGCCACACCTACCCAAAATAGGAAAGCCACAGCTGCATGTTTGTCTTGACCCCAGAAAGGGCGAAAGCAGCCTGGAAAACCATGTCATGTTGTGCATGTCTGCAAATAGAAGACCAACCTGGCCTGCTGCGTAGGCGATTTGTTCAGGCTTAACGTTCGTCATTCCATGTACCGCGCCGATCGGAGCCCTGCCTTTATACTTCTTGCTCTCAGCGTCTTCGTCGTAGGAGCACTCAGAGTCGGTATCGCCGGGGGGGGGGGGACTCCGCTCCCGAGGAAGATGTGAGAAAACACCTAATCAAGCGTCAGCAAGCGCACACCCTGAAGACAAAAGCGTACCCTCACGAGGAACCAGCCACGGGCGAAGCTCTTGTGCGGTGCCTTCACATCCCATTTATCTTGATCATATAAAAAAGAAGGCAAGTTGTGCCAGGAAGGAGCAAGATTGGTTCGCCATTCGCCATATCGCGGAGAGAGAGATGGGAGGAGATGGTGAGAGGGAATGGACGCGTCCAACCCCAATTTATACGCGACCGTGTCCCCCTCCACGTGAATCTGGGTGTTGAGCTGTATCCAAAACGAGACAGCTGCGACCCGAGCAACGAGCGAACCGAGCAGTCTCCGGGCCTGTAAAATTTAGTACAACAGTCAAAACCGAGAGACCCGTTCCGTGATTCCAAGTTCAGATCTGCGTACTGAAAATGTGATAGCAAGCGAAAGGAAGTAAATGCGCCACACAGCCATTCACCCAACACAACAGTGACTCACCGCAATCTTGCCAGATTGTACCTTAAGGGACTGATCTTGACAATGACAGCGCCGACATGTAGTCGAGTCGCCCAAAGTGCAATGGCGACGTGTAGTCGACCACTGGCCAGCCATCCTTGCCGGATTGTATCCGAGGTCAAGGTGGTGGTGGTACAAACGACAACCTAAGGTTGTTTATCCTTAGGCGACACAGTTAAGTTATCTCCGTTCTGTACATGTATATTCATTTACTATTTCGAATAGGAAGCTGTGGCGTGAGAAGCACAAGAAGGTGCCATATTTTCCCATATATATGCCGGCGCAGTCAACTAGACGACACTCAGCCCGCCGTCTGAAATGGCAAGGACAAAGCACGCCCCGCGACCCCAAACCCAGCGGCCGCCGCCCACTAAAATGCAGCGCTATCGCATGATGACACAGCATCATATGGTACCACGCCGCCCTGATACTGTTGGTAAGTCACCGGAGCTGTGTCCATTGCTGCGCACTGACTTGTATGACCAGAGAGTATTATTGCCGTGCGACGCACAGAACAAGGCTTGCAGTACAAAGTATCTTATGAGCATGGACTTTACGCTCACCGAAAGTATGTTTGCCACTGTTGGTTGTTCTTTCACTAATGGAAATGGCTTAGCTGGAAGGCTCCAAGTTTTTTTGAACCAGAGGCGAATAAGAAACAGCCCAACAAGGAGAACCAGCTCAGTCGGTTCTGGTCTCACATCAGCGAGCGATATAAAATAAATCGTGAGGACTTCGTTTGCGCCAGGACAACAAAGACGAGTTTGTGGTGCTCTAATCGCTTCTATCGTAAGTGTATATTACTGATCAAAACTGTCTGACTGACCTCCTACTAGGAGAAGAGTGTGCTCGATGCACCGACAAACTAGACCGAGCGGTATGTATACAGTATGCTTGCACGTTGGAACACTGGGCTGATATCGAATGTACAGCCGCATGTATTTGATCGAGACGACGATAGTGAGGTGGTGGAGGATCCAGACCAGCTGAAAGAAGAGCTGGTCAGGGAGGGGCATGTTTTCACCACTTCGACTTATACTTACTGAAGAAGTCTGGTTTCTCAACTATGTCGCATGGGTTCCCACGTCGTGTCTAGGTGCCAATCCGAAGTGAATTTTTTGCCAATCTGCTCGAATTCTTCTACTCCGAATTGTTTCTGCGTTTCGGAGAGAGCTTGCTGCTGATGCCCTGAGCGTCACCAACTACCAGTCATGGGGGTGTAATGACCAGGTTGCGAGGTCCCCACTGGAAAGTGTTACTATGTGATCGTGAGCCCCCACGACTTGTCAGGCTCCCGAACCTGAGTGTAGGCCGTAGAGGACCCACTTCCTTTGCAGGTTGAACATGTTGTACGCCAGCTAGAGTCGAGGGATTCGCATCTGGTTTCTCAGCATGTGGACAAATTGGTATGCTTTCGTGTGCTGTATGACTTTACTGACATCTATTGCTGTAACTGAAACTGTATTCGGAATACTCGCCACCGAGGCTGATTGATTTCCTACGCGCTAGTACGGATTACAGCTTGGAGAGGGTACGCTTTATGATGGCAGCTTATCACGAAGGAACTTACCGTACATCTCAGGCGTACCGGGTCTGTCAAGACAAGCATCTCCGAAATGGTGTAACTGCTTGGACGACTGGGTGACAACAAGCAAGCGTTGACGCTCATTATTGAAAGATTCAGCGACGTTCACCAGGTCTGTTCTTTTGGTCTTGTACGCGAATATTATTAACTTGCATTTCAGGCTATCGAATTCGCTAAAGAACAAGCGGATGATGATCTATGGGAAGACTTGTTGCAGTATTCGGAAAGTCGACCTGGTACGTCGTTACAGCCCTCTTCCTTACTTTGTCGCTGATGAAAGGGAATAGCCTTTATCGTGGTCTTCTTGAGAGCCCCGAGATCAATCCCATTCGCTTAATCTGACGCATCAAGAACGGACTGGAGATCCCTGGGCTCAAGGAAGGGCACATAAAGATCCTGCAAGACTTTCAATTACAGATGTCCCTCTTGGATGGGTGCTAGATGATTTTGAACGGCGACAGCTCGACTTATCGAGGACGTTGGATAATAACCAGACGAGTGGATTCTTCAAGTCGTCCTCTCTTCCGCGCACGCAGGTGGTTTATGTGTTCGTTCTCAGCGAAAGGGAAATGCCCGATATGCACACGGTCGCTCCAGGAAGCACCTCAGACGCTCATGATCCTGTTCCTATGTCGAAACGTCGCATGCTTCGTGCTGTAGCGGAGGCGATGACCTGCCGCCCCAGCCGGATCCGGTGTTGAGGGGTGTGGGGTATTGGGATCGTCGGGGCGGGGGTTGAGTGGGAAGATTGCTGCTTTGTGAGTGTCGAGTCTTGGGAACGTTGGATGGAGAGCTGATTTATTCTTTGAGAGTGAGCATGATGTGAGGTGGAGGCTGATGAGGGGGTGTCCTGTGTGTTAAAACAAGAGTGACTTGTTGAGGACGTGATGCTTGGTTTACCTTCGTATACCCAAGCTTGCATCGCGCGTGCTGTGGCGATGTGCTCCGGTGTCTCTCGAAATGTTGTTGCACGGTGTCACGGTAATAGCATTCTGGTCTACATGAATGTAATACGAATTGGTGCGCAGGCCGTTTATGTATGGCAGCTACCCTCAGGCTACCCTCACGCACACGACTCCAGCTACTCAGCCGGCTCTTTCAGGCACACATCTTCGACAGTCTCCCCAATATAGGCTCCCGACAGTCTCTCCGCTCGTAAGCATACAGAATGATGAGTAAAGAGACAAACTCGCCCCCAGCAGATTCAGGCGCTGCGTTCCGAGGCCGCGAAGTGGCCGACAAGCTCCCTGAACAAGTTTTCAATTCCAGATCAATGAAGCGCGACGAGGAACGTGCCGTATCGAGGCTGAACGCGCAATTGAAAGAGGCCTGTCTGGCAATGACAGTGGAGAGTTACAGTCGCGAAGGGCGGTAGCGGCATAAGTCGACCACTGGCCAGCCAGCCCTTGCCGGACTGAGTCCGAGGTCAAGGGTGGTGGTAACGAGGGCGGGATAAGCGCATCAAGCGCCAACTGATGTTGACGTTGTTTGGTCGGTTCGGTAAGCCGGCATTGTCCACTTTAGGACACAAGTCCTGCTTCTTTACCTAAACCATTGTCACTCGACTTCAAGTTGGCGACTTGGATCTACTGTCCGACTTCAAGTCGCAGTGACATCGACACAAGCACCGTACATCATTCGACTACAAGTCGTTATGGTGTCCTCGACGGCTGGGCGTGGACCAAGTAAGTCGTATCTTACATCAATGTTCATTGACTCAATCAGCACAGTCCGTAGCTTTGAAGGCAAAGTCGGCAAGCGCTACCAAGATTTAAAACTTTTCATTACGTCCCTCAATATGGATTTCATTGCCCCTCCCCCGTTCAGACGCGTAGCATTCGCATGTACTCGGACTTTACATTCGGCCTTGACGATCCCTTGAATACTGCCCAAATCTTTCACCCTGCTGTTGGGCACCTCGCGTTAATACCATCTTCCGAATCCCTTCCAATCCGCCGATAACTCTGGCCGGTGGCTTTTCTCCGTGATGCCGTTTGATCAGGCATTCCAAGTCCTGGATCACGACAATCCATCTAATACACTGGGTCTTGTCAAGACGGAATGGCGTCAGATTATGGAGGGTGAAATCAAGCAGTTTCAAAGGAGGGTTGGAATGCTGCGTTCGGAGGAGTTTAACGAAGGATGTTCAGAACGGAGTGAGGGACGACCAGGTCATCGCCACGCACCTTGGTCGACTCAAATATTACACTGGGCGCCTCGCAAATCCAATGACCCGCGACGAAACGTTTATGCTTTGGCGCCTAACTCAGCGTACTTGTTTGGAGCTGGATGCTCGCATCGCGTGGGTCAGCGAGGCTCGGGAACAGTTTATGTCTTCCACGGCAAAGCACTCCCCTCTCCGTGGCGTTGTTGGGGCGTATGTCAACAACCTCGACAATGCTGAGAATTTGGTTAGGGCTGGGATACCTTGCTGGCTTGTTCGTCCCATAGATGGAGCAGATGCGGTTCGTGTTGACCGGTGGATCGAGGAACCTCTCACAACCCGCGAGTACATGGACGCCGCTGTCCCACACCCAGTCATTTTCACAGGGCAACCTTACGATCTCGAGAGATACCGCGCCATGGCCAAATTCGCGCACGACAGGGCCTCGCCGGGCAGCAATTGGGGAGTAGCGGATGCGCCACTAGCTCCTCAACTAGACGAGAAGCAGGTTTCTGTGCATGGCACTTCGGGGGGTAGCGGACCTTCCAGAAACATTCGTGCATCTTCCGATTCGAGACACAAACCTTGTAAGTACTGGCATCGATCGTTAGCCGTTTCTCAATTCCCTTGCTAGATTCTTCGCGCCCTTCCCAAAAGCAAAAGCAAGGCAATCAGTCCCGCGACAAGTTCGTCGACGTCAACTCGCCTCTCGTGCCACCTTCTCTTCCTGAGTGGATGCGAGCCTCGCGCGACATCGGCAAGGACTTTGACCAGAACGCCAGGTCTAATCCCAAGGTCAACCGTGGTTACGCCTTGCCTGATCCTAGCTTTATCGCTGCAATGACAACTCCGGCGCTTCGTGACGCTTATATCATGGTATACCTCAAGTTGCGACACGCACTCCATTACCGACTTAGTTCCCCCATGTTCGAACCGCTCAGCCCAACGTCGTGGCGCGATTTACTCGGAATCGAGAGCTTCGGGAATAAGCCCGATTCATTTGTTTCGCAGCGGAGGAATGACGTGCAAACCAAGTTGATGGACTGTATGAAGGCTGGGAAGCTAGAGGTACCCTTTCTACTGCTTTCTTTTTCGTCAACTAACCCTTGAACAGGGTACTATCGATCTTTCGAAGATGGGGACGGCCACGGTCTTGTGGCGAGATCAACCTCTGCCCAACCCGCTACCGCAGAACGTCATTTCGGAGATCTTTTGGGAATTATTCGAGATCAACTTTAGATACGAGCTCGTAGCCCTCGATCGACTCTGCTACCAATTCAAGCCCGCCAACTTTGAGCAAACAAGTCAGCCATTTGACGAGTTGGATGCCTCAAGTACCGGGGACCGCGAGATCCGCATTCTCGGTTGCATCCCCATTTCAATGGCCGACTCATTCCCGAAGGTCCTGATGTTGGGTGTGCTGGCTTTGCCTCGTCCGATAACGAGGAACGTCGGGGTGCATTGTTGGGTCTATTCCGCATCATGCGAGGTTGGACAAAGATGGAAAAGATGACCGCCGGAACCATTGAGCGTGCCGTTGCAATAGAAACTGCGAAGGATGTCAGCATCGCGATCCTTAATGAGTTCGAGCATAGGCTCGCGCGTCACTACGTCGGGTGCTTTGTAGCATGGTTCAGAAGGGCGCCTGTACTACCACACGGACTATGAAACAGTTTCTGAATTTTTTTTAGAATTATTAGATCAACGTTGTACTCTCAGAATGCCACAATTAATGTACACTTTTCCACTGAATCTTTAGACCGTCTGGAATTTATTCGTTGTGCAATCTTCAATTGAAAGGACGATTGCAAGACTTTCTGCCGCGCAGCCGAAGCACGTGGCTTGAGCCAAATCAGGCTTTTTTGCGCTCCCTCCCACCACCACCCCGTCACTCGACTACAAGCCGGGACGGTTGCTCTACGGTTACAAACCGAGGCCCGGGATAGGAGCTGCCCCGACTGCAAGTCGCAGCTAATGCCGAAATCCAGATGCGTTTACTGCAATGCCCAGCTCAAGTCAGACAATCTTGTCAGTGTCAACGCTCACAACCGGGCGTGCAAGAAATATCTGCAGCAAATGGCAGGAGGGCCCATCAAGCCGCAGAAGAAAAGTCTTCTTGCCTCGGTTTCGAAAGCATCTAGAACTTTGCAGGGAGGACTTGCGAATGCCGCGAAGACATTGGGCAAAAGAAAAGCTAAACAGCCAGAGGATGTATGTCTTTTTTGCTTATGTTCTGCTTGATCTAAACTAAACTGTTCTTAGGATGTCTCCATGCGAACCGCCCCATCAATTCACGCTGATAATGATTCTGAGATGGCCATGGATGTGGATGCCACCGCTCCAGCCGACTTGGACATTGGTGCCGGGCCTATGGAGTATGAACTGGACGGCGAGCCTCTAGCTGCTGCTCGTGCTCGCAGTCCTTCTCCTCCTGGTGCTCGCACTCCTTCTCGTCCTCCTCGTGCTCGCACTCCTTCTCCCCCTCCTCTTGGAAAGCGAATACGTTGTGTACCCCAAGCTTTGAAGGATTTTATCCCGAGCTCGCTTGCCCCAGTTAAATTATCACAGTTGCGCCACTCTTCGCTGTGCCAGAAGTTCCAGCTGCCAGCCCTCCTGCCTCGCCTGTGCCTGATGTTCGAACCCCTTCTCCCCTCATTCCCGACGTCACTGTCAGCGCAGTCGATGAATTTGGTATCCGCCGGGTATATACGTCTTGGCCTTCCCGACTTCCCGAGGAGGACATGTCATTGGAAGATATTGCGGAAGTTGGGGCGTTCCGGGGCGGACAGGTGTATCAAGATAGGGATGATTTGATTGTGTATGGAGTGAGCAAGAAGGACATGAAGGCTCCTACACGTCCCTGGTTCGATCCGTTCAAGTCTGCTACAGAGTTTCTTATGGTCGACTGGCACTATTCTGGATCCGCAGTGAAATCCATCGCCGACAGCAATCGTCTGTTTCGTGACTATCTTCGGCGACCCGACTTTGTTCAGGAAGAAATACCCTCACGCTTTGACGTGTAAACGTGTGCCAGGAAACTGGACGATGCGAAGCTTGACCTCGTTCGCGACAACCCCATCTTCTCTACAAATGTCTGGAAGATGCCGACTCTGTCCGTCCCCATGCACTGCGGTGGTCGTCCCTGTCCTGAATCAGATGCGCCACAGCTCGAGATATCCCAATTTGCGCATCGACGGCTGTTGGAGGTCATCGTGTCCAACTTCACGACCTCTCAATTCAACGACTTGCAATTGGCTGGGTTTGAGGGGATTCCGTACACAGGTGCACATCGTCAGCGTGTCTATGGAGAGTGTTATACATCCCCGCGCTTTCCGGAGATGGAAAAGGCGGTCAGGATGGCCCAAGCAGAGTTGGACGCACACCGAATGTGGTGGTTCCCACGATCTTGTAGTCGGACTCCACTCGTTTGGCGAACTTTGGTGATGCAGCGCTATGGCCAGGATATTTCTTCAATGGGCTTTTGTCCGAATACGTACGCCTTTTACCGTAATCTTTTTCTGCTCACCACTTTGCCTACTTTCCAACGGTACGTATTGCATTCGCCTTTGGAACATCTTCTTATGAATTCCTAGCTGCCTGCTTGGGATCCAGGACCGGTACATCAAGGACTTCGGAGTTGCCGCTTCGCCCGAGGTCCTGACTCACCTGCGCAGGGAACTCATGCAGGCTGCGTGGTCGACACTTTTGTCAGACGAAGAGTTCATGTCTGCGTACCGCGATGGCGTACTTGTAGAGTGCTTTGATGGCATCTTGCGACGTCTTTTCCCCAGGTTCTTTTGCTATTCAGCTGACTACGTCGAAAAGTAAGTGTTAGTTTTCATCTTGTTGGACCAGCTAATTGGTATACAGGGTGTTACTAGCATGTATTCGCTCCTTGGGGGAATGCCCGTGTCCGCGGTGCATGGTCAAAAAGAAGAATATACCGTTATTCGGCCTAGTACGTGACATGGAGAATCGGCCAAAGCTCCCTCGTACCGATAGCCAAGCTCGACGTGATTTGGTTGAGAAGGCACGCAAGTACATCTTCGACAAGGGCAAATCGGTCAAGAGCAGTGTTATTGATGGACTGCTAAGGCAACATCTGGCGTACCAACACGCGTAAGTGTCGAGATTTCGCTCCCTGAGCAATACTGATGATATATCAGAATGCTTTTTTTCGGAATTTCTCCAGGAGGTCGACCCAGATGCGAATTATTTTCAACTCTTTGTCTCTGACGTCCTCCATGAATGGGAGATTGGCGCTTGGCTATCGCTTTTACTCATATCATCCGGATCTTATATACTCTTTCCCCCGAAAAGCTAGAAGAGTTCAAGGCGCGTTTCCGACAAGTACCAACCTTTGGGCGTTTTACGATTCGAAAGTTCCGCACTCGCGTATCGGACATGAAGCAGTTTGCCGCGCGAGATTACGAGGATGTTCTACAGGTTGGCTGTCTCTATTCTGGGGTTCGTTCAAAAACTAACTGTCCATAGTGCATCATCCCTTGCATGGAAGGCCTTTTCGAGCCCGCTGACGATAAGATCGTCCATGATCTCCTCTTTGAATGCTGCACCTGGCATTCCCACGCAAAGAGTCATCTTTACTCCGACTCTAGCCTCCATCACTTTCATGCTGTTACTCGCCGTCTCACGGACGGCCTCCGCCTTTTCCAAAAGAGCGTCTGCCCCACTACGGAGACGCCAAAGGAGGCCGCGGCTCGCGTTCGCAGGGAGGCTCGCAGGGCGGCTCAAACGACCACGTCAGGTTCTGTCCCTCTTCCTACTGCAGCTCCCTCGACCCAGAAGCCACGTAAGAAGACCGTCAAAACGGAGTACAATTTGGATACGTACAAGATTCACGCGATCCCAGATGTGCCGGCCTGCATCCGTGAGTTTGGTACTACAAATGGTTATAGCACTATGGCGGTAAGTCCAAGGCGTTCATTTGTTGAGAGTACAGATCTCATTGTTCATAGGGAGAGTGCGAGCATGCACGTCCTAAAATGACATACCGAGTTCGTACCAATAAACGGAAGTTTGTCCACCAGATCAAGAAAATCGAGACTCGCCAACGGCGCTTGCGGATCATTCGTGAAAAGGACGAGTTACGAGAACGATGGATGAAAGAGGTTCGAGGCCACGATGGACGGACGAAGGATGGCAAACGCAAGGACACAGCTGCGAGACCAAGAGGCATAGAAGAAGTAGCCACCTCCGATCCCAAAGCACACCACCATATCTCGACTTCCAAGAGGTACCCGCAGCCGCTACTCGAGTTTGCTCAGCAAGATCCAGAGGACATCGCTCTTAAGGCATGTTGATGTCGGCACATACTGTGTTTATACTGACTAACCATACTTAGAATTTCATTCGCAAGCTCCACATCCATATTCTCGAGCGCCTGGGTGTTCAGCCTGCAGATGGCGTGTCCTTTTCAGACGAGGAGCGCCTCCGAGTTCGCATCAAAAAGGACACGATGTACTTTCACAAGGTCCTGCGCCTCAACTATACCTCGTACGATCGTCGCCGACAGCAAGATATCATCAACCCAGCGACAAAAGCTGATATCATGATGCTCGCAGACCCAGCCGATCGAAACACCCACTCCTACTATTATGCCCGCGTACTTTCCATCTTTCATGTCAAAGCGCGTCATGCGGGATCCGGAGGAAAATATCACCATCTGGAGATCTTGTGGATCCGTTGGCTTGCTCTCGATGAAGCACGGCCTGCAGGTTTCGTCCCTCGTCGGCTTTATCAAGTTGGATTTGCAGATGCCAACGATCCTGAGGCGTTTGCCTTTGTTAGTCCGGACAATGGGCTTCGTGCTGTGCAGCTCGTCCCGAATTTCGTTCACCGGAAGACGAACAACAAGCTGTACAAGTCTATAGCCAGACGACCTAGCGAGGGCGACCTAGACTGGTTTCGATTTTACGTGAACAGGTAAGCCTTTGAATTATACAGTTTGTCCCTACTAATTCGCATTTCCAGTTTTGTGGATCGTGACATGTTTCACCGCTTTACTGGCAACGGGATTGGACATCGTTCGACCTATCAAGCTACGAGGATCTTCCGTGAACAATGTGACCGCGCATATGGCGCATGGGTTCCAGGTGCGGCGAACAAGATGGACGAGGAGGATATCGACTCGGACGAGACTGGTCCGGCAGTTGAGCCAGAGGTTGATGGCGGTTGGGTTACGGAGGAAGAAGACGGTGACTTGGAGAATGAAGACTTTGAGGACGATGATCCCCGACCGACTGCAGATGATAGCGATGAAGACGACGACGAGGACGACGACGCCTTGAGTGAAGAGAGTGAGGTAGAAGACGACTTAGAAGACGACTTAATAGACAAACTCGGTTACGGAGACCCATAGATTAGGTATGGCTTCGTTTTTGCTCAGTCCTATAACTCACTCCATTTTCAAGAAGAAACACACGTATTACGGATAATCGAATATTTTTTTTGCAAAATCGCGTACAAGATGTGTCAAAATGTTGTAAGTACAAAAGCTAGTCGAAGAAAGATCGAGTGGAGAGGTGGGTGACAGTAGGGTTGAGAATTTGGTCGATGGATTCAGGTCTATAACAGAAAGGTGAGTCTACTGGAGCTGGAATGAACGGTATGCTGACCTTTTTGGCGTCTTTAGCAGCTCCTCGAGTCGCGCAGAGGCCGCAGAGAGAGCGCGTGTACGCGCTGGTATGGGCGGCGGCACCGTGAACGGGGAACGGCGGACAAGAGCCAGGGCGGAACGCCTTATTTGCAAGCAGGAGGTCGCAAGGGCTAGGATATGGTGAGTTTTCTTTCTTAAATACGAAGAATAACGCACCTGATACTCTTTTCTCCAGCAATCTGGCGAGTGCTATCGTCTGACGAGTCCAAGGAGGCAGGCGAGGTTTGGGAGGATGGACGCCGTAGAGCCGTGAAGAGCCCGCAGAGAGCGCGCGCGTACGCGGTGGTGTGGGCGGCGGGATCGTGCATAGGGAACGGCGGGCACGATCCTGGGCGAAATCCAAGGGCGGTGACTGCCAGAACATCGTAGTTGCTGTTTTGGTGTAAGTTTTTGGCTTGCAGAATGGACCATCACGCACCTAATGCCCTTTTTGACAGCAGTTGGCGCATCCTGGGATGCGGCTGACCCTTCGGGGGACCGACGACGCAGCTGAAGGGCGACGAACAGGAAAAAATGGCGCAGAGAGACGGCAAGGGAGAGTAAGTGAAAAAATGGCTATATTTCATAAAGACTTACCTTTTCCTTCAAGTAAGGCAATGCCACACGAATGCTAATTAAGACGGCCGCGTTTTTGAGCCATGCCGGAGGAACGGGACGAGGCATTGAGGACTGGTCGGTTTGGAGGCGGCGGTACTAGCTGAGGAGACGGCGCGGGAATAGCGGTGATTGCATCCGTTTCGGCCTTCACACGCTGTTTAAGGTTGTCGATCCATTCCTCTCTCTTACCGCCACGACTGCTGAAGAGTTCTATTCCTCTGCTCCGCGCGACGAGCTTCTCTGCCCTCGCAACCGCCTTCTCCATCCAACGACCATCTCGCGCGTATTCCCAGGCTATTTCTCGTCTCAGGTCTGTGTACCCTCTCCTCTGTACATGGTTTAGATATCGACATTTGTTTTGGATGGCGTCGCGGGACATGGGCTCATTCACTTGCCTCGTGTGATGGCGCTGTACTGTGCTGTGCTGACTAGCTATTGGAATTGCGGTCGTGGACGCTACCTCGTCCGACGCTTGCTTTGAGGATTCGACGTCTGTCCGATGCGTCTGCATTAATCCTGAGGTGAGGTTTGATTCGATTCGGCGGCTTTGGTGTACTTATGACGAGGGGTACAGTGTCCGTCGATGGAAGCTTCGACATCTGCGAAACCGAGGCGATGTAGCGGGTGTCTCTTCGCTGTATACTGCTCGGACAAGGCTTTTCAGCGCGTCTGCATCCCAAATACCGTCTCTTGCTCTCGCTCTATGTGTATGTTCTCACGTGTCAAGCTTCTCCGCCTCTCTAACGGCAGATACACATAGACCCCGAAATGGTTTTTGACGCGCAAACCCTTGATGACAGCGCTCTCCTCTATCTCCTGGATGCAGTCCCAAAGAGCCGCCCTCCAAGTAGGCACGCAGGGTATCGGGTATCTTGGGTGAGGACATGGGCCGACTTGGCAACGCCGGCTGCGGCGTTTAGATCCAGAACACGGTGAGCTACGGTCCGCCCTTCAACGCTAATGGTGGAGGATGGTGAGCGTTAGATCCCATTCGTTATCGACGCGGGGCTAATTTCAGCGAGATAGGTATGCTATGGAGCGCACCTCCACGTACATCAAGATATGGTTCTGGTCGAGGTAAAGAAAATGCCCTCCGAACTACTTCCAGCGGCGCATACTCACGTATTATCTCTCAGTGTCTACGGCAACTTCAACTGCCCATACACGAGAACGTCGCCGTGTACGGATTGTATTTGAGGAAGTCGAATCCCGCGAGTATGTCTGCTTTTATGTTATTCAATGTATCTATACTGACAATCTCACATAGCTGGAAGCACGTCTTCGGAAAAGCTTTCGCTCGTCCCGTGGCTTTATTCATTTACGAACCTATTGTCCAAGTAATCGCGGTGTACAGCGCCTTCGTCTATGGTGTCTTTTATAGAGCGTACACGAGTTCGCTGGCCTCATCTCTGTCCTGACAAGACGGCGTATACAAGTGTTCCTCACGACGATTCCAACGATATTCAAAGTCGTTTATCACGAAGACATCGGCGTCGCAGGTCAATGCTCGATTTACTTGTATCTGAACAAGAAGAATAATGGCGTTGGTCGCCCTGAATTTCGAGTTCGTGAGTGCCAGTCGACTTGCCCCCACAAAGTTGCGGAAGTTATTTTGCCGCGTAGCTGCTATGATCCCTGGTTCCGTGATTTTCCCTCGGGATGCTCATATCCGGCTGGTGCGCTGATCAAGGCGTACATTGGATCGGTATGGACATCGGGCTCGCGTCAGTAGGATGCGGAGCCATCCTTATTCTTCAAAGTGTTCAAGCTTACATTGTCGACACGTTTGCGTTGTACGCTGCTTCCGGTAAGATTCCTTCAACATTCGCTGACGTTTACTGATCTCGCTCTCAGCACTATCCGCTGTGGCGTGTCTACGTGCTCTAGCAGGTTCGGATTCCCGCTCTTTGCTCCGGCGATGTATAATGCTTTCGAGTATGGTGAGGGTGTGACGGCGCTCGCTGTCATATCAATCACTATAGGGTGTCCTGCGTAAGTCGCCCTTCCTTCTACCTCGACGAGAGTCCAATCTAAATCTCTGGCTTAGACCGTTTCTGTTTTGGAAGTATGGACAACGAAGTAGAGAAAAGAGTCGACATTCGAAGAAGGAATGATTACGAGTCGTGTTAATCGGACACTTGCTACGTTTAGATCTTGTAATAACCATCTATCTTCCTTAGCCACGAGTACGCAGGTTGGGAGAAGCCGTCTTGCCCGTGAAGGAACACTGGATTCTGATCAGTACAGTATCAATTGGGCAATCTTATTAATGAGGATAGCTACGCTCAAGCTATGCTCAAGTTACGCTCAAGCTAGCTAGGTGTGCATTCCTGGCTAGGCTTTTCTAAGACCCAACTAACGCGAAGTTCGTCCTTAGGCAAGATCGGGGAGACGCTCTCATCGGTTGGGGAGCTCCTGAAGCATCACCAGCTAAAAGCCCGACTACGCTAAGAGAAGGCCGCTCGAGATTGGGTTTTGTTGCAAATACCGATGTTCCCCTACTCCCCGCGCCGGCAGGTATCGCGCCTTCCCTTTCCTCCAAATGAGGATCACCGTCTGTGAGAAGGTGCAGCGCCCTCAGCCTCACAAAGTGTTGCTTCCGCTTGGGCGTGGGGCGTCGGCCGTATCATCGACGCTCTCGAACTAACGCCCAGCGCTAATATCGATCTTACCAAAATCGGCGTCAGTGGTTGCTCGAGGAACGGCAAAGGCGCTCTCGTCGCCGGTGCATTCGACACGCGCATTGCCCTTACTATACCTCAAGAATCTGGAAGTGGCGGCGCTGGTTCGTGGCGAATTTCGGACGGGATGATGAAGAACGGCACGAGCACCCAGACCGCCTTCGAGATCGTTGGGGAGAACGTCTGGTTCTCAACCTTGTTCAACCCGTACGTTAACCAGGTTAACATGCTCCCGTTCGACCACCACATGCTCTCTGCACTCGTTGCACCCCGCGCTCTCTTGATCATCGACAATACCGGCATTGACTGGCTCGGACCCGAGTCCGTCTTTGGTGCCCAGAAGACCGCCAACAAGGTCTGGCAGGCCCTCGGCATCGCTGACAAGATGGGCGTGTCGCAGGTAGGAAACCACAACCATTGTCAGTTCCCGGAAGCGAACAGCCCGACTTGGACGCCTTTGTTAACAAGTTCTTGAAAGGCCAATCTACGAACACGAACATCATCAAGACGGATGGGGCCAACAACGCCGGTTTCGTAGAGTCGCAGTGGGTTAATTGGCAGGTCCCCACGCTTATTGATGCCTCAGCCGCGACCTCTGCTGCTACGAGCACTACCTCCGCTGCGGCAAGTACCACCTCCGTCGCGAGTACTACATCTGTTGCGACGAGCACCTCCGTCGCAAGTACTACATCTGCTGCGACGAGCACCATTGTTGCCAGTAGCACGACAGTGACCTCTGCTACAGCCACCGCTAGCAGCAGCCCCAACGGTCTGAACGGTAAATTTGTGGCCAAGGGGAAACGATTCTGGGTACGTTTTTCATTCGAATACTTCTTCTTATCATGTACTGAACAACTCCCAGGGCTCCTGTGCTGATTCTAACACACTCAACATCGCCGGTAAGTGCGCGCCTTGTCGCAGGGTTGTTTGAGATTAACGTCGTCAAAGCGAACGCGGCCATACTCCAATCTGACTTTGGTCAGGTTACTCCGGAGAACTCTATGAAGGTCTCGTCAATGCTACGAGGTTATGATTCCAGTATACTGATTCTTCGGTAGTGGGATGCGACCGAACCGAACCGAGGATCCTTCAACTTTGGCGGTGCGGATACTCTCGTCAACTGGGCTGTTACCAATGGTAAATTGATTCGTGGCCACACGCTGGGTAAGTGATATATCCCTTTCCACAAATGATATATACCCACACGAATACGTTAGTCTGGCATTCACAGCTTCCCGGCTGGGTCTCGAGTATTGGTGATGCTGCGACGTTGACTACCGTCATCCAAAACCACATTTCCAACTTGGCTGGGCGCTATAAAGGCAAGCTCTACGCTTGGGATGTCTGCAACGAAATCTTCAACGAAGATGGATCTCTCCGCTCGAGTGTGTTCTCACAACGCCTAGGAGAGGTGAGATCTGCATCAGCTCACGAATAACATGAGGCTGAACTTGTCGAAGAGTTTCGTTAGAATTGCGTTTACGGCGGCACGGGCGGCTGATCCAACTGCGAAGTAGGGAAACAAATCGCTGTGATTGTCCGCCAAGTAACACTGTCCGGTTTTAGGTTATACATCAACGACTACAACCCCTGAAGAGCAAGACCAAGTCCTTCCCTCTCCTGGTCAACCGGTTACTGTCTCGACGTGCGCGTACAATTGGTACGATGCTTCCTTACCAATAGTCGAGTAGCAAAGCTCAGAGATGGTCCGCATTGCAGCGTCAAGGCATCGTGGGGCGTGGATGAACATAGGTGGAACCCTGCTCGTCACCTGGAGCCCGGGTGGAAGGATCGGCAGGTTCCTATTCTAATTTGTGAGGCCATGCGCGGTCCGTCTAAGAACGCGACTGATTCTAAGATTAGACTGACATTTTCTCACAGGTAGGGCCAAAGGAATGGTTTCGTCGGCACTGCTACTTATCAAGTACAGTTTGTTCGCCATCAACGACCGACGCGTGAGGAAATCAACAAGTAGCTCGAAAACCCGGCACGTCCCTCATCGGATACGCCATACTGACTTGATCGTGTTGTAGTGGGCAAGGTAAATAGGACATCAAAACATGCTTGACTAGGTCTAATTTCGCCGTCTCATTATGTGTGATAGGAAGCCTACGACAGACTTTCACCCGCTATGTAAAAATTCCTCGAAGGTTTACTTCTTCATCGAGGTAGCCAATCTATTTGCATTCCTCCGATTTTATCGCTGAGTTGTCTCGTTCTCAGTACGCTCAACAGCATCGTTTGGACCCACCCGACAACTGTGGCACAGACTTGATGGCCGTACAGCGAGTTTCCCATCTCTCTTCTTGGATGTCGTTCAATCAAGAAATGCCAGTCCTGCGATTGTTATAGGCTTCAAGTGTTTATTCGTGAACAAGTCGTTAGTTTTTCCCTCTCATGTTCATCCCCCAACATCTAAATGATTCCTCTGACGAAGGTGACTCGGCGACATCCTTGACTATCTTACCAGGCATGTCTCCGAGAACCATGGTCTTCAGGGCCCAGGCAAGGTGAGTGATGTTCCCACTCCAAAGAACGACTTGGCCATCTGGGATAATCGGAGCACATTTCACATTCTTGACGCGGCATTGACACTCGCGTAGGAAGGAACACCAGGCATCGGGGATCATCGCCTGCATTAACTTGCAGGAGGGCTCGCCTCAGGTTTACGACTCCGTTACATGCTGTTGAAATTTGTAATCTTCTAATCACCGACTTCATTCCCGTGTTGTGCGCGTCCGACTGATTCGCCCTTGCCTTTTACTTCGTTCTATTCAGTCGTGCATGTTTGTGAGCCAGCTAACACATATGGCGACGTATCATGTATCATGAAGTGGACAAAAGCCTCAAGTGAAGAATGACAGTGGTTGATTAGAGGTTAGCTACAATCAACACTTCAAGCACCCCCACGAGCATGGCGCGTGGGGCGCTTCAAGAAAGCGATGGGGGATCATGATGATGATGTGCTTTAAACACCTGCAATCAACACTTCAAGCACCTCCACGAGCTATGACGCGCGACGCGCTTTAAGAAAGGACATTAGTTCGAACACACTGCTTTAAGACTGGGGGATATGGTGTGCTTTAAGCACCTGCAATCAAATCAACACTTCAAGTTTCAACGAGCTATGACGCGACGAACAAACTGCTTTAAGACTGGGGATCGTGATGGCTTTAAGCACCTGCAATCAACATCCTCCACAAGCTATGACGCGTGACGCGCTTTAAGAAAGCGACGAACAAACTGCTTTAAGACTGAGGGATCGTGATGTGCTTTATCAACATCCTCCACAAGCTATGACGCGTGACGCGCTTTAAGAAAGCGACGAACAAACTGCTTTAAGACTGAGGGATCGTGATGTGCTTTAAGCACCTGCAATCAACATCCTCCAGAGCTATGACGCGTGACGCGCTTTAAGAAAGCGACGAACTGCTTTAAGACTGAGGGATACAAACTGCTTTAAGACTGAGGGATCGTGATGTGCTTTAAGCACCTGCAATCATCCTCCACGCGAGCTATGACGCGTGACGCGCTTCAAGAAAGCGACGAACAAACTGCTTTAAGACGAACGAACAAACTGCGGATACATCCTGATGTGCTTTAAGCACCTGCAATCAACATCCTCCACGAGCTATGACGCGTGACGCGCTTTAAGAAAGCGACCGAACAAACTGCTTTAAAGACGAACGAACAAACTGCGGATACATCCTCCCACGAGCTATGACGCGTGACGCGCTTTAAGAAAGCGACGACGAACAAACTGCTGTGCTTTAAGCACCTGCAATCAACATCAAGCATCTCCGCGAGTACCCGAAGAAGACGTGCTTTAATGCTGACATTGCTATTGATCGCCTTGATCGCCTTGTTGCGCTTCAAGGCGATCAAGCGGCAGTCGTACTTTAAGCACAAACGCTGCGCTTCAAGGCGATCAAGCGGCAGTCGTACTTTAAGCACAAACGATTGACTGCTTGACGCGCCTCGACTGTCGGCTTGCGCCGCTAGGAAAGCTCCATCATCTATGTTCTGCTGCGTTAAGTTAACGTTAAGTTGAATTTTAAAGTAGCCTCAGCTTCGCCTTCATGGCCGAGAGCGGCGGATACTTCCGCGCGCGCGCGCGCGAAGGTTAAAGGTTATATCTATCCTCACGGGTCTCTCAGTACACTTAAAAAGCCTGATATAAAAAGCCTCATATTTTGATTCCAGACACCCCCCCCCCCCCGACACTGTCCTTTTGTCGTCACTCATCGTCTTTCTCTTCGCGATGCCTCCCGCTCGTCTGCTTATCATTGATCCCGAAGGTGCTGCACTTCTTGATTCCGAAGTTGCTGCACTTCATCATGAGTGAGTGCCTTTATCTCTTTCACCTTCTTTTCTTCTTCCCCTTCCTTCCCTTCACCCTTCACCCACCTACCTTCACCCATATTCATCCACCACGCGCGTTCGGCCGTCTTTTTTCGCTTCCCATCCGCACACCATCCGAATACATCTCTGTCCATTATCCTTTCCCCCCCTCCTCCTCCGCAGCGCCTTTGGGGCGTGTTTTTGGCTTTCGGCTTCCTCTCGGGGGCACTCTCGGGGGCAAGAGAGATCTCGATCCGGCCCTTACCCCGTTCGGTCGTTTGGGGCGCCGGGGCTCGGTGGCTGTGCCCGGCGCCTCGAAAACGAAATTTTGGACGCGGATAGGTGCTTCTCTTACCGTCGTTCCTGGTCTTCAGCTCGATATGGTGACGAGGTGCGGGCCAGCGCGAATAGAGGCGGGTAGAGATCATACATGGCCGTCAATGGGCATCCCTTTTGGTGAGAAATCATGTATAACTCACATTGTCGCACTCTAATTAGAGCGGCTTGTATGAACTCTTGGGTTCTAATAAGAGGAGATCATGTACGGTTAGGGTGTTAACGGGTGAATGAAAAGGCGCAGTCCTATTAAATATTGTAGTAGACGACACCATCTAGCGCGATACCGACCAGTACCCGTTATCTCGGCATCGCAAAGGAGTTGTGGCTTGTAGTATCGGAATATGATCCAGGAAGTCGTCGCGGAATCGTCAGACGTTGAAGTAAGACCAACTGGTGAGCAGCAAAGTTAGTAATGGCAGACGCATTGAAGGTTAAAGTAATAAGATCATAATTGCAGACAGAGCGCGCAATTAAGTATATATGCCCTGATATCGGTCCCAGCCATGTTTACTGGTCAATACAAGCAAAGGCGGTTTTCAACACCAATCATCTTACAAGTCAGCAGTATCCGAGGTCAGTCTACACACAAAAACAAACAAATCCAGCACCACCGGTGACTTGAACGGAGCGCGCCGATCCCGCTTTACATCCTCCAACGCATCCCCACACTCCTCCATTATCTTTCTCTCCTTCTCAGCTTCCATCTTCACGCTCCTCAGTCGTGAGCGCATCACTTTCTCCGACGTCAATAAGGACGAGAACAACAAAAATCCACTCACAGAAAATATCAGGCGGCATGTCTGGTTCGAACGGTAGTCCGCTGTGATTCTGATTCTGAAGGAGAGTTTCGTAACTAGCGAGTTCTTTGATGAGCTGGCGCGTATCTGCTAGCTCTTGTAATAGACGGGAAGCGGTCATTTGCGATCCAGTTGAATTTCGTTCGGGGGAACGGGACCTTGAGCGACTACGGTGTCGTCTCCTGGGCGGCGACATCTATCGTCCATGTCAGCTTGGCTTCATTGCGAGTCTGACAAAGGGCGAACGTACTGTCGGCGACCGCAACGTCGACGGCTCTTCGCGGCATTCCTGTGACTGCATTAGAATAGTACCGCCGTCAAGTGAGATAAAGCTTTTACCCCAGGGGCAGACACGAAGCTTTATGAGCAGTGTGATCAATAACAACTCACAGCATCATTCACAACCACATACCTTTCCAACAGCTCTAGAGACAGCCTAAACGCTCAGCGCCATCAGTTTCTAACAATGACCACTTCTCCTCGCTTCACTCACATACCCAACCTCTTCAACTCCTCGTCAGTCACCCGGTGTAACCGCCGTCCTTTGGGCAGCTCATATCTCCCAAACCCGGTCTCACCCTTCAGCGTGGCCAAGAGCGTATTGTGCAGCATCTCAATACCCGGCGTCAGCACGACAAAACCCCAGTAGTAAAAGAAAACTCACAGAATACTCCTCCGTCTCCCATCCAAACTCTATCACGCCCGGGCCCACGACCTTGATGCTCGAGCGTTTGGGCCGCACGAAGTCCAACACATCGAGATCCTTCATCAGCATCGAGGTGGAACACATCTCCGCTTTGGGAGACGTGTACGTCGCATGGACTTTTAGTAAGACCACTCGGGGAGGCATCCGCTGGAAGTGCGTATTAATCCGGCGAGGACCAACTGAAGCAAGAACACTCACCCACGAGAACAAGATTCCGGTGAGAAAACAAAGCCGAAGAGTCTATAAGTCGTTACTGAAAGAAATGTGGGTTCAATCTGAACAACGTTCAAGCGACCTTTGCTTTGAAATTGAGGCTTACTTTTGCCTTCAAGGATGATGGAGGGAGATAAGAAGACACAGGACGCCTTGATCGTCGTGTTGATGTGTCACACTGACTGTCCGACTGACAGGCTTGCGACGATCTCTTCCGTAGATGGTTTGCTGCCAAAGGCACTCAGAAGAAGAAGAGTTGATCGATACTTTGTGGGATACATCTACTAAGATGATTTGCAGTGTACCGTCATTAGTTCAGTTAGTAAATAATTTGTTACCCTTCGGCTCCGAGCGCGTCATGTGAAACAACTTGGAGGATTCGAAGCTGTACTGACCTTGTCCTCTCTACCACCATCTCCTTCCCAGTGTCATATCTCCGTGCGTTTCTTCTTCTGTCTTGTCTCGTCAAACGTTATCGAATTTGAACTTAGCGCGCGTGCCACCATGGGCGACTTTGACCGGTCGATTGTGTTGACTGTTCAAGTGACGTACATCGAGGAATCTGACAAGGCCAGACTTTGTGTTCGAGCAAAGGTCAACTCGGCTGTCAATATGCTCTTGGCTGATCTCAGGAGTCTGGATTTTGTGACGCCCAAGCGGCAGAACATTGCGATTGTCGCGCCGGGCGTTGTTGAGTTTTGGTGGGAGACGCGTTTTCATTCGGTACGCTTGTTTATATTATGCGTTTTTTTGCCGTGTAATGCTGCTGGCCAGACTCTGCACCGTACGCTGTTGGCGAGGCTGAGTGGTCAGACGTTTCATCATCTGCCTATGGAACGGAGGGTGCATATGATAACGGGCGACGAGAGGGCGGCGTTGAGTATGTGCGTGCCCATGTGATTTTGGCTTCTGGTATACTAATTCGCAGTGGTGATAGTCATAGTCTCTTGTTATATGAGGAGTACGTTCTTCTAGGGGCGGGAGAAGAAACATTTGACGTTCGCTCGGGTTAGGTTTGTTGACGGTGACGGTGTTCGAAACCAAGTTCAACTTGGAAGCTCGCACTCCGAGTCGCCTGGGCTGCTTCCGTATGGGGATCCTATAAGGATTAGTCCTGTGCCTCGAGTGAGTCGCAGCTCAAGCGTTCAGCTGCTTAATGTGTTTTTCTGTCTAGCGACATACGAGTTCAAGTTTGCCTCCTAAAGTGAGTACCTGTTAGGGGGGGGAACTGTTTTACTGATGAAGACGCGCGCAGCCGGATACCTTACCTTCACCGCGGCGCTCCTTTTCGTCATTGGAGCGCGACTTGTGTTCACAGGTAACTCGGAGACACTCACCACGTCGCCGATCGCCTTCCACCAGCAGTTCAGCCGATACCCGCGACTCAGCACGTTGCCAAACGCGTTCCGCCAGCAGTTCAAGCGACACCCGCGACCTGAAAGCTACCTCGGACCTCCTACAAGAACTCGCCGACCTCCGGCAGCATATCCTCGAGCTTTCCGCCTACGAATCAGAACTGCGAGCCGCGCTTTCATGGGAGGAAATGGATATAGTCCCCGACGACTTCTTGATGCGCTCGCGTCTGAGGACTCTCAGGATGGAATCGGAGAAGGAGCAGCGGAGGACGGCGGAGTGTCAGGCGGTGCTGGATGATATGAAGCAGGCGTGTCATGTTCCTTTTACGTGTCCTGGGCTGCTTGATCTCTTCATTGTGGTGTGTACTCTGTCAACTGTGGTGGTGGACGAGATTGAACGTGGGGATTGAGGACAAATGCGAAGTAATGATAAGGCGTGTATGATATTTACTATACTGTACTTGGTATGAAGCATGGAGTCAACACATTTTGTACACAAGGTATCCATAGGACAAGAGGATAAGATGACAGGAAAAATTGCACGCTCGCCGGTCCACCAGTGCTCGTATGATGCGTGGCAAGTTATTGTATCACGCCCAAGACCACTACCATCTGTCAAAGGACGGCTAGAACTCTCCAGAATCACTTCGAGAGATGGCCTGTGAGTCGCCAGAAATGATAGATGGGTCATAACAATAGAATTCGACAGCCACATACTAGGGCTCCAAGTCTGTTTTCGTAATGTTACTCCAAGATCGGCCAAACAAACAAATGGGGACCATCTATCAATGGCAATGATAGGTGCCCTAGTAACACATTACAGATGCCTCCTGGAGCCTTGAGTCGTTGACGAACGGCGCCGCAACAGCCTACACCCCAGCCGTCACAGCAGCATTAAGTATGAGGAGCCAAAACGGAAAGGACGGGAGCGTAATACCAATAGTAGAGAGGTGCAGCAGTTGGAGATGAGTTTCCCGGTCGTTAATGGACGATGTGGCTCCGCGACGTGCGCCTTCCCACCGCGTGAAGGTGGAATCAGAGGATTACAGGGCGCTATAGCCAAGTGGTTATGGCGACAGTCCTGGCGCAACCTTGTCTACTCATCATCACCTTCCTCCCATACACGTGCGTCCCCCACCGCGGAGACTTGTGGGTGAGCCCTCCGATACTCGTATTCAAGTCGTTTGATTTTGGAGAACCCAGGGTATCGCCCGGCTTGCACATCGTCGACAGTCAATGGGCGGGCTGAGGGGGAGGCTCGTGAGTCAGGTCAAGCAATAGAGACTGTACTCACTCTTGAGCGCCTCATCCAGTGTCTCGAACACAGCGAGCTGAGCTTCATCGCCGTCATAGGTTAGGAGACTGCTGTGGCTGTCGCCGTCGTCGGCGCCTCCGACATCTTCATCGCCTTCATCGTTGCCACCCCCACTGCCGCCTCCGATGTCTTGCTGGTTCCTGGCGCCACCGGCCCACCTGCCACCTTGCTTTGATTTCCGTGACCTTTTTCGCTTTCCGCGGTGCGGGCGCACTTCCGGGGAACGCATCATGGCGACGGCAGCCGCCAGCCCAGGTGTAGAAAAATTGAAGACGTTCCAAGCAAAACGAATGAAGAGATACCCGCGCCGGATTCGGCTCGACAAGTTGACCGCTCTGAGATGGTACTCGTACGCAAGGTCTTCGGCCCCGGCCCGGACAAAGACAGCTACAATATCATTTCTGAAGGGCGCAAAAAGGAAGAGCCCTTGGTCGAGCCCTTGTTTAGTGAGGTCGCCACGGAGCGTCACCTGGTTGCGCACCGAATCAAGGTCATCGGTGGGACTCCCCCCATATCCTCTGAGAACGGCGTAGTGGGACGCAAACTAACGGATTAGATTGATTGTTGAACGATGACAACACTCTCGGAACGTACCCATGCACGTTCAGCTTTCGGAACGAGATGACTCGACTGAAAAGCCGTGCGGGCACCCGTCATGATACATATCTTGTCGTCCGCCTTGACCGCGGCACTGACGTCGGAGATGTTCGGGAGGGGTGGAGCGTAGTCGGCCTCGCCTCCCTTCCAACGGGCAGGTATTGAGACGGGCGGCGTCCAGGCGGAAAACGACTCGCAGAGAGAATAATTCTCATCCGCTTCCCTTGGAGAACGTCAGAGAGAGACAGAATCTAGAACACGCTGACGGCATACCCTCCTGGCTGAACGACGACGAAATGGTACGTTCCCGGCACCAACAGCGCGTCTGGGTCGGAATCGTCGACCCGATTCTTCTGGAAGCGCAGCTCGCCCTGCTTGTTGAAGGCTAGAACGAAGCAGGCGTCGAGGACGACGCCCACAGGGACGCCGACCACACCGCTACCCGGCGCGGAAGGGAAGGCATGAAACATCAAGATGGGAAAGCCAGAGGGCGCTTTAGGGTGGAAGATGGAGACTTGACTATTTGTGTCGAGCAGTGGCAGGGGATCCTTAAGCGGACGCGCGGTGACGCCGGTGACGGCGGGGAGGAGCGACGACATTGTTTCAACTTGAAAACGTGGTCACTTAAGACTCAGCTTAGACTACCAAAAATGCCGAACTCGATCGAGTTACCCGGCCATTAATACTGTGAGCGACAAACCTGATGAAAATCAACCAGTGACAGTCAACCAGTCACTGGATCGAAGGTAACCATGCGGTGGTTGATTCTAGGTTGCGAATCATCCACTGTCAGAAGGATGAAAAGCACCCCGAATGGGCTGTTTTCAGCCAGTACATCTACTGACCGATTCTACCTGCTTTATGGATGATTGTTAGCTCAAGAGTAGGAGACTTTAACTTACTCAGTCTGAAGAAGCTCGTCTTGATGAGGGCTGTGAACTTATTGTCTTAGTCTCCAGTCGTTTACAATTTAGTGTGTAAGCCGTCTACAGAGGCCGTGACTCAGTACGACTGTCCGATAACTATGTACTACACATTTCTCTGGGATATCCGACATACAGCCGTACACATACTGATGTACATTCACATCCTACACACGCAGATTCTCGGCCAACGCATCAACCAAGGCCTTCAACCTCCCCGCCTCATATTGCGCAAGGGTAACATTCCCTTCAATAGTAATCGCCTCCGTCAACGCAGGCAACGTCGTAGCTCCATACCCTGCATAACACATATATCCATCAGATTCTATACCCAACAAATCAAACAACGGAAAAGGACACACCAAGCCACTTGCCAGGCGCAACGCCCAAATGCTTAAACCACTCCCTCTCCGGTATACCGTCCTCCGAAATAAACCCACGCTCAAATGCGATCAGCTTCTTGTTCACAGCACGAACGCGCTTCACCGCTTTGCCCAGCTCGAAGATGGGCAACTTGGGCACGCTCTGCGTACCGGCCTTCTTGCATCCACGAAGGGGCCGGTCAAAGCCCGCTTGTAACGCGACGCCATACAACATCTCCAAATCTAGACCCTGTTCTTCCTGCCAAGCTGGGAAGCGACCGATGCGTCCTAGCTTGCTCGCGGGGTGTCGGTGGTGCTCCAGGTGATGAGACTTGCAAAGGTGCCCAAGTTTCTTTTGGAGCTTGCAGTACGCTCTCCTGAGCTTGTGCTTCAGCTTCTTCAGTTTCGACCCGGCCTTCTTCCACTTTTTCACCACTGCGATGAGTTCCTTCTCGGCCGTAAACTTCTCGTAATCCAGTGCGAGACTGACAGCCTGCAGATTGTGAATCGACTGGCGAAGTGGGTCGAGATCAACGTTGAGAGATTTGATCGAATCAAGAGCTTCAACACTAAGAAAATCATTTAGAGGAGTTAAGGCGGAGGGTTGGATTCACCTACCCATCAAGATATCTTTCAATTTCTTGAGTGTAGAACGTGGTGTTGAACGGGAGGATGAGATCGCTTGAAAGACGAAGGATCTGGAGACCTAAGTGTTTTGCAACTGCGACCTACACGCACCAAAATTGTCAGGAAATGTTTGCCCTACATTAGGATAGACACTTACGTGGCTGAAGAAACCAGGATCTCCATACTGCTCCATCCAATGCTCGGAATCATATACAGAGTGGTAATGATAGACAGCATCCGAAGATGTCGTGCCAAACCCGCCCTCAGCACTAGCAACCTACGAAAATAAGTCAGGTCCAGTTACAGAAATCATGTTCCTTGACCTACACCAATGCGCTGTAAGAAAACCGTGTAATCACTACCTGATCCAAGGACACCAACGGACGACGATGCAGACGACGAAGCCATATTGGTCGACTCCATGTCTACGACAACCTCTCCATCCTCACGGGCGCCAAAGAACTCGCCGCTGTCTGCTTGCGCATCCCAAAGCGTGCGCCCTTCTTTCGTCGGGTGTGGAATTTCCTCTGCAGTCTGCTGAATGAAATGCGCCAAGAGCGGGGATCCCCTTGCCGACCAGCGGGACCCGCTTCCAGATGAATCTGAGTACATTAGGCTCGATCACGTGGTGGATTGTCGAAGAGGACGCACCAAGGTTGAGATAGGCAACGACGTGCTTGTCGATGAAGTCGGCGAAATCTTCACCCCATTCCGTGCTGCCAATAAGACCATACTACAGATGGGCCTTAGTGATAAGCCAATCGTGATTGTAACTGAAAATACCTCCTCGGCATCCCAGCTGGCCAAAACAATCGTGCGAAGAGGTTTCCAACCTTTCCTCATAAGAACACCAAGACCCTGAATAGTCTCCGAAATGGTCGCAGTTCCACTGGTCGGATCCGAAGCGCCCATAACCTGCACACGAAAATATAGGCAGCTGTACAAATTGTAGAAACCTTGGACCATACCCAAGCTAGAGCAACATAAGTAGGAGTAGTGTGTTACAGGGAAGACTTACCATCTCGATGGTTCCCAATGACAAGAACTTCATCCGTGATATATCCAGGAATAACAGCCATCGTGTTCCAGATAGGCATAACCCTCGTATCCACTATCAAACCAAATTAAATTGTCGACGTCTCTTGAGAACATCACGAACGCACCGTTGTTTAACAGTCGGACTGAACCGCTCTTCTCGCAGAGCTCCAGCAGCTTGGCCGCGTTTGCAGATGAAAAGGGAAGACTAGGGATAGAGGGAATGTTCTTCGCTTCTGTACGAGTGACGTTCTCGTACGAAGCATATCCAGGAGTGGTCGGATCGCCAGGGTACATGCTGATGAATTGAACACTGCCGCGTTGAACGGACGTCGGACTACGGGCTGGGCCATATGGATATCTAAGCGACGTGTGAGCGAAGAAGACGTGCATAACAATGCGGCGTGAACGTACGGCTTGTAGCCGTTGGCCTCTGTCACAGTTCCATCGTCGCGAGTGTCACTGTAGATAAGGATACCAGCAGCGCCGACTTCCTGCGCACCCTTGACCTGTATTCACTTTGCGCTTAGATGAATGATTTGCTAGAAGCGAACGATGTTGACCTTGAGACCACGAAAGTTTCCGCCATAACGTGCAAGTATTATGGACCCCGTCAAATTGACACCTGAGAATGGTTGGAACGGAGACACGAAAGGTACGCGCAGTACAGACCTTTGGCGAGAAGCTCATCATAGTCCTGTAGTTGTTTCAGTTCAGTAAAAAGTCCTGAAAGTACTGTTTGCCTTACCTCTTTCAACCCATAGTTCGCGTAGACAAGCTTCAATACGAAGTCAGTCAGTCAATCGGCATCGTTACGTCTGTCCCACCGCGCACCTTTCCAGTAACGTCTCCGCCTTTACTGAGACCGTGGAAGGTGGGAACAAAGTCATAATACTTTCCCGCCTCTGGGTCGGTATCATCCGTGTGCTCCGTTAAATCCGCGTCCCAAATAACATTCCCCTCATCATCGAGAGCCTGAACTGCGCGGTCCAGCGGCGTATTCATTACCGGATAATACGTGTCGATCCATGCTTGAGGCGTGTGGGTATGCGGAATAGACAGTGTTGCTCTCTGCGACTCGGGTGATCCGGCGTCGAAGATGGGATCCACTGCTGGCGGCGGGATACCCAGGTCGCTCTGTAGGAAACGGAGAAAGTCCACTGCAGTCGACAGATCATTCTCCGAGCCTGCCGGGTGAGGCTTGGAAGTGAAATGTCGCGACGTCGCCATGCAGACCGCCTCATCTGGGACTGACCTGCATAAACAATGTCAAGACAGAACTGAATGAAATAAGTCGACACCTACAGAAAGACCTCTTCGGCCGCCTTTCCCACTAGTGGTTTCCCTTTCTTGTTGTTTCGGACAAAGAACGATGCAGAGGGCGGATGAAGCAGTAAATGAACTGCTAGTCCAATAGCGCTTAAAGTGAGCAGTCGCTTCACTGTAACGCGTCGGCGTGCGCTCGGAGTCGGCGCAGTCGCTGGGACCGGAATGGCCCCCGCCTTGTCAGCAAAGGTTTTCTCGCCCATGGTCGTTGATGAGAAAGCTGCTATTCTTGCTGCGCTACATGTGTTGCTATCGTTAATCTTTGCCGGTTTTGCCTATCGCACAGCATTGACCCTTGCACAGCTTTGGCGCCTTCACTCGCTCAGTCAAACGAGATGATGAATCAAGATGGATAATGTACTCTAACGCTATGTTACACAAATAAGATGTGCACAGATGAAAACAAAAAGAGACCTCTCTCAGTCCGGCAAACTCCACATAAACGACTTGCCCGTCTCTTCGCCGTGGCACAGACTCTCCCCAAGGAACTTGAGTGCCGTCACAGCAGGCGACCTGCCTGCAATCGCTCGCACCTTCATACTCCTGATGGTGACAAACTCCCACCGCGCCTCCTCATTCGCCTCTGTCCCGTCGGCCGTCCACGTCCGCAACACTATCGACCCATCCGACCCGCCAGTTGCCAACACACCCATCTCAGAGTACTCCCGCTCATGGAATGCCAGCGATATTATTGAAGGCTGTAAAGACGCGCTCTGCGTGATATCCAGTGACGTGATACAGCGACCATTGATCGTATGCAGGAAGAGCCTTGAGTGCGAACAGGTCGCGATGTAACCCTAGCAAGGCGTCAGACGGACATCAATTCGCCACGATGGCGACACATACCGTGCTCTCGTTGATAGCGACGAGCCCGACCGCTGACGGTTTGCCTCCTTCTGGCGCATGCCAAATAGAACGGACGTACACGCCTCGGTTAAGATCCCAGAGAGCAGCACTTCCATCTTCTGATCCGCTCACAATGATGGACCACGAACGAGACGAGGCGACAGTGATGACAGGACCTTCGTGCATACGCATCATATGCGACAGCGAAAGGTGCACAGACGTCCCCCGTGATATCTTCCAAATCCGAACCGTAAAGTCGTTCGAGCCAGTGACAAGGCAATTGCTGTCAGCGAATGTAGCACACCGACAGGACGTCCCTTCGATGACTTGGGCAATCTTCTGGTCGACTGACACGCGCAGCTCGCCACCACTAATACCATCAGCGCTCCACTCGACCTGCTCGTGCGGCCGAGATGGCATAGAAAGAACACCAGCTCGACAAGGTATGACCCTTTCACCTATCATATCCAGCACCAGCTCGCGGACGGCAACACTCAATCCAAGATCTGACATGCTCGTCAGAAATGACAGGACAGGCTATTGGTTTTCTACCTTTGAAGCAGCGACTTCCTTGAACAAGTAGATGTGCATCTTCTGGAATGCCATGCAGCGTTCCAAGAGGTAGAGTATTGCAGCCATGGTTGAAGCGCTGAGGGTGTGGACTATCGAACAGTTTCCGCGGTGTTTGGCCAACTGAATGTCCCTGAATGAGCTTTGCGCCAAGGAAACTATATGGCAATCCTCTTACAGTTATGGATGATACCAACAGTGGCTTCCCTTTCCAATTCATCCGTTATTGAGTCCAAATCTAGAAGGGTGTCAAATCCAGTTGAACTAGTTGCACTCGGCGTACCGATGGAACCCTCGTATGAAAGTGGGTGGAAACAGTTCAACGCCTCGGCATCGCGTTGTTTACAACCCCAGATAAGGTCAATCCACTGGGCCAGATGCTCGCTCACGAATGAGCTCTCCAGTGCCTACAAACGGTCAACGATGGTCAAGATACCATCACCTACGAGCATACCTTGCGGTTCAAAGTAATGAAAAGCAGCGGATCTTGTTTAGCCCACGGCGGCAGTTTCACATCGTGTATCTTCTCTCCAGAGCTCTGTTGAACGCCAAAGTCGAGATTCCTCGTGTTTTCCAGAAATCTAAAGAGCGTTCAAATATCGGGCCTCTTGTGGACGGCGAATGACTCACTCAGGGCACGTATAAAACTCAGGAATTAACTCCCGAACATCCCCTCTGATATCTCGAGCAGCCGAATCATACGCCCGAGCAATGTTACTGTTATACACAACCTATGAGTCGCGCGCTCTGCGTTGAGAGACATGAAGCGGACCTGAAGAGCCGATCCGGGAGATCCCAATCACCGCCTTGCAGAGTCTTGAACATGTTCGTGAAGGGTGCCAGCCGAATTAAAAAGTGGCAAACGATCATAGACGAGCTGAAGTGCGTTCCGTAATGGAACGGCTTCTCCTCCACGCTCTGCAGACTTTCATAACGCACTGTCGCGGCTTCTCGACGTGCTTCGGTCAATGCACCCATCGGTCGAGAGAGACTGGAATAGTGCTCAGTATTTGTATATCGTAATGTAGCGAATGCTCACTCTCGGAACGTCTCCGGATTGTTCATGTCCAGAGTTTCAGAGGTGTAATCCTGAATGACCCAGGCTAGCAGTTAAACATCAGCCAAAGCAACTCCAGGGAACGAGGATGACACCGACGGAACACAGGGTACTGAGTAGCATCACTTGGAGTGCGGCCTGAGATTTGGTTAAGAATGCTCAGATACGTGAACTGTCGAGACAAGTTAGTTCGATGAGCAGCGATCATATATTACTTGCGATACGCACATTGCTGATTTCCCGCGCTTGCCATTTCCGTTGCGCAGTTGCTAGCTCATCCTCACGGAAACCAGACAGTACCATCGCACCGACCATGCCTAGAAGTGGTGTTCTTAGGAGCCCAGGTGTCGGCGGAGCGTTGGCCGAATTGACCATCGCAGTGAGACGCTGATCGACGTCAAGCCGTTTCTTCTTGTCGAGGAAAACGATGAGCAAGGAGCGGCTGTCCTTGAAGTATATCTCAAGTCTGCACTGGCATCAGTAAGTGGCGTTGGTCGATTCAAAGGGACGTACGCAACATCACGAAACAGGAATGTCTTTCTACTGTGAGTGTCGACTTGTGCATGCGCCCTAGAAAAGCAAACCGATGTCAAACGAGGTGGTTATCACCATCAACAATAGCCTTACCACCGCTGAGCTTTCTGAGGACCGTCAAGCTCCACAATACTTCCGGGCACAAAAAGCAACCTCTTGGGTGCATCGTGGGCATCAATCACCTCTCCGTCGTCATCCTCAACAAGTCCATCGAGCATGTACAAATGAGTCCTCCCAATGATCAACAATCCAGCTGAAAGGAAACCGTCATCATCAATTCAAAAGCCAAAACAGCGCACCAACGTGATGAATCGACACCAGATATTCGAGCGACGGTGCCTATTGCTTCTATAACATCGCCAGCCTCCAGCTCATGTCGCACGCGCCGATGCTTATCCTCCTTGATATCTTCCGCCAGCTGCCGCTCTACACATATATATAAGTCTTCCATTCATACACACGTCCACTAACTCACCTTCGACATCCGTAGCCGAAATCTCGTACGACTCGGACCAAGGCGGAACCTCAACATGTAGCGCTGAGCTGTTGTCAGCTTCAGGAATGGAGACATCTCGAATATGCCCAATGGAAACGTCCACCCGGTTAGTGGACGGACGCTGAGTTTCGGGCTCTAGTTTGTTTCTGCCAAGACCCACAGGTTAACCCAAGGGTAACCGTAAAGAACCGTAGTATATCTCACCTAATACGATGAGGGCCTTCGGTTTCGTCTAAGCGCCAGAGACGAGGTTGTCCATCCGGCCAGATGCCTCGTTCTGATGTCAAAGCATGACTCCATTCGTATAGGCGAGATATCTGTCTCCGATGTTCACGCCTGATAATGATCTCGTCAGTGTAATGTGTTACGAAACAAGGACAGGTAAACTCACAAATCGAGCATATTCTTCCGAAGCCGCTTCTTCTCAGATGTCTGTATCGTCTTGCGCCACTCGACCATCCTCGTAAAAATCTTGATGACAGTTCGCTCGCTGACCTGTATACTGAACCGAGCAGACGCAAATCTCTCGCGCACAGTACGCGTATCCGCCAGCAACTCCGCACTGATAACCGTCTTCTCCGCAGACGGGTTCAACAGTGTTTCCGCATCTTGCAAAATTGCTTGGATCTGAGCGTTGCATCAGAATCTCCGAGTATTTTCCGATTGAATAAACCATATGCATTTACCTCGCGTTTCTGGGCGCCAGCAACGGCGCTATCCACAGCTAATGAGATGCCTAGATGGGCAATCTTTTCGAGGAGCCTCAAGGTACGCTGATTGACAAGAGGCGCCTGCAGCAGTTTGGTAACAAATGCTCTATATGATTCGATGAATAGTCGTGTCGTCTGTTGAGACCGGAAGGTCTGCTTGAACGTCGCGCTCGACGCATGAAGATCCAGCAAATCCTCGACAAGACGTTCCATCGTCGTTTCGGTCACCCACGAAAAGTGGGGCGCATCTGCCGCAACAAAGGACATGAACATACCGATACGCACAGATGAGAGCAGAAACGTACCATCAGCTCCCTCGTCGGAAACACCACAGTTATCCCCAACACTACGCAGTCCGGTCTGGAGAGCCGAAAGAATAGTTGGCACAATTTGTGGACAAATCACCGCGTTCTCGCTATCCATCCGGGACTTCCCACTCTTCGGCGTCCTTCCCAACAGCACATCAAACGCCGCCTCATTAACCGCCGAATCCCAACACTCCGGCAAAACCGTCTTCAACACGCTCCATCCACTAATCAGCTCAAACTTCCGTGTGAAGGACGCAGAGATCCGGATACTGATCGCTATTATCCGAAGCACCTGCGTAGCGACGAACGGCTGGGGCCTGTCTCCGATGAGGAGCAGGCATATTCGCGTAACTGGGAGCGCGGTGATGAATTTGTTGTAAAAGTTGAGGTTGGAGAGTAAAGAGACGAAGATCTCGAGGACCTGCTCCGCTTTCTGTGGGGCGTTGCTGTAATCGATACGAGATATAATCGAGTGAGGTGAACTCGCCGAGTTAGCTAGCGGAGCGGTGAGCATGAATCACACCGGGAGGCGAGACGACGAACCTTCATAGATGTTCGCAGCAATATACGACACAATAGGCTTAATCGTGTCATCTTTCGAGAAGTTTGCCTGGGTCGCAGCTCTGAGTGCAGTCATGACATGCGTCACAGATCCACTATCGAACCACTCGGTCTGTAGGACAAACAAGAACCGTCTGACCAAGCCCAGCTTTGATAAACGCTGCCTCATGTTGAAAGCCTTGTACCTGCTCACTTCAAGAAGAGTAATAAAGTGTTCAAAATAGACATGCTGGATTTCTCTCCGGGCGTGTGACCAAAACTCGAAATCGAGTGCAATGGCTTTGTACGCGACCACGTTGACCACCGTAGATTGTCTAAACCGGTTGAGTTGGGTGTCAAAGAAATGGATGATAATGCTCACTCGGGTGTACGAAAGTTGAGGCCGATGAATTCAAAGAGCGTCTCGAAGCTCGTCATGTTGATCATTTGAGCCTTGGACCGCAAGATGTCGGTCAATATTTCATAACTGCCTAAAGAAACACGTTAATGGGGGAAGAAGTACACGGTCTGTAGAACAGCCTACGCAGACGCTCCATATCTTCCGAGTTCTCCCAACTGTTCCGAATGCAATCGGTGAGAATACTGAGCGTTCTTGAGATTTCATGTGGTGACTAGGTAAGTGTGAGGGCGTGTACGTTAGAAAAACATGGAGAACTACCTTGGCAAGCTGTAATAGATGTAGAGGTATTGATGTGCCTCCAATCTTCCACAAGGACGAATCCAAACACGCAGCCTTTACAACCAGGACATCACCCCGCACATTGAACTCCCTCGACGACGTACTCATTGGTATGTTTGAGACGGAGCCCGACTGCTTTAAATTCAAACACGACAGTGAGAAGACAATAGCAGAGTTACTGAGCCCCAGTCCATCGCGCACGGCTTTCATCAGCGACAGCGATTCGACCGCAGACCCTTTTGATGCGACAGCGGTCAGGAACATGTTCAGAGACGTGGAGGCTTCGTAGGTCAGAAACTTGATCAGAGATGGATCCTGGAAGTTTCCTTGATAGCGTGGTCCAAGATGGTGAATGAATCGGGGAGATCATCGCCTAGTTGATTCAGTAAACATTGGAAAAATTGTATTGAATTCTCATAATCACCTATCGGAAGTGAGACGAAGTATGCGGTTGCGATACACCAGCTCATCTGCGCGTCGGCGTCTTCGCTTCCCAAGACATATTCCGTGGAGGTAGCAGAAAACAACGACTTTGGATATGCCCACGTTAAGCTATCGTTCATGACTCCGTCCATGAACAATCCTAAGAAGCGCGTTAGGTAACAAGCGAAATCGAGATATGCACTCACGAATGCTAGGCTGCGACGACCGATGGGCGTGATGAACAAGCGTAATGTGACACCATCGCATCTTGGGAATACTCGACTTGTTGAACACAGCGTTTGTTTTGTTACCAGAGGTGCGTAGTTCCAACTTGCCATCGGGTCGAACACTGAGAGCAACGATCAAGTTTTTGTTAACTCGAACCGTAAAGATGGGATGTGAAGTCGACTTTGGTAACACTTCGATCCAGAGCCATATCTGGGGAGTATTAGAACCCGATACTTATGAGAACATGTCGGCTTACTGCGAACGTGAAGCCGGTGGACGGTACTCCTCGAGTGCCCGTGTGCTCCATACACAGTTCCGCTGGCGACTCCAATGAAAAATGTTCGAGCCATCTCGACTTCATGGCGGCGCGTACGATCTCCAGAGTCTCCAAGTCTAATGTCTGATCCTCGGCATTGATAGTGCGCTGGAACAAACGCCTCGCTTCGTCTGTGTATGCTCCGAGTTCGAGGAGACGACGTAAGAGCCGCTGAGCCACCTGGCGCTCTTTATCTGACGCGTTCTTGTCATCTCGCAATTGGAAGTATTGACTGAGGAGTGACTCTACGAGACCCATGGTACTCAAAGTAGCATGGTTGCGATGACATGACGCGCACAGCAGCTCGAATAACTTGTAAATCGCGTAGCGCATGACAGGGCTTCCGTCTACGAGGCGTGGTGCTGAATCCCATAACAACCGGATAGCGTCGGGTTGACGGATGATGATTAGACGGCTTTCGAACTCCTGAATTTTCGTGTCTACCTGATCCATGGAAAGACCCCTAAGGCTCGTAAAGAGGCCAGAGAGTGCAAAGTCATTTAATGACATGGAAAGCAGGAAACCGAGAGTAACATCGACGGTGCGCTTGTCACTGACAAGATCGCGTATGGCAAGAGAAAGGGATTTAAAGCCCACTGATTCCTGGCACAGAGTTAGTAAGTATTTCGTAGGTATTGAGTACACACACCTTGAAGTATTCGGCATTCTCTGGATAGTCGTGAATCGCGTCGGAAACGATCATGAACACCAGGCGAATGCTCTCCAATACTTCAAGTAAAATCTGCTCCTCTGGCTCGTGTATAGGGCCTTCTTGGGCGACACGCAGGGTAGACAACACGCTCATGAGCATGATGAACCCGTCCAGTTCCCGAAATACCTCCTTTGTACGAGCGTCTTGCAGCATGATTTTTTGTATTTCTGTCAGGACCTGGCATAGTCAACTCCAGTCGTCCCAACAAGTACGACAACTAACCTCTGTCTTTTCGCGGAGAGTATCCGCATCCTTGAGGTTCTCAAGCGTATTGCGCATAAGCTCAATCATGACATCCCGCGCGAAATCCTCTGGGTCGAGCTCGCCATCGTCTTCGGCGGGTAAGGGCGCTTCTTCAAAGCGTGGGGAGAGGTCGAAACGGGCAACCAATGGTGTCAAAAGTGTGCGCAGCATGACCTTATGTTGCGCTCATTTCACGAATACGGAGGGCGTCAAGGATGAAGGCGCGCTGCAGGCTTGCTGCTTAACGTTGTCAGGAGCGGTCGTGTTCTGGTCGTCGGGGACGACGACGACAACGACGATGGTGGTGGCGGGATGAAATGCGGAAGGGTGATCGAGTAACTAAAGCAAATTGACAGTTGTTTGCATCATTGATGACAGTCCCGATCTGGAAACAAAGATGCCGAAGCCGATCAGTCCATTCAGTCTTGGTCAATTTCCAGTTTCGAAAGACCTCCACGGCGAATCTCCATGTTTTATTGTGAATCATGCTTTCACTCGTGTCTTGACCTGTCAAATCTGATCTGTCCGAACAAGTCGGAACACCTGGTCAACAGCCGCGCTGACAGTGGCAATAGAGCACCCTACATCATGTGCGCATACTAGTTCGAATTCAATAAACTATCGACGCCGATAATGTACTCTCTAGTTGAGGTACGTGCTCTTTCCGAATTAGGCCGCGTCCTCCGAGACTACTGATCAGAACAGGAAATTTCAACTTGTTCCTCGACCAACTTGCTACAGTTTCTGATTTTACGGCACTCCACCTCACACTGTGTGGTTTTTATCTCATGAGGTCCGCGTCAAGGCGGAACGGCTATTGCTATCCTCCATGGTCTCATGACGATCTCTACCCGAGTTTCGACTCATTATGTATAAAGATGACCGAGCGTTGAGATTGTGCTTTCGACGGCCATGCAATTCACATCGATAGTCATGGGTTTAGCGTGGAGCGCTCAAAGCGTGCTTGCGCAGCTTAGCGAACCAGTGTTGAGCGTCACGTCGACCGTAGTTGTGTCTAGCAGCGCGACTACTGCGATGACATCGACCGTCACTCCTACACCAAGTTTTTCGGCCAGCTTTCCACCAGCTGGGTCTATCCTCGAGACTACACACCAGACGGTTTCGATAAACTTTGGGACATTGTATGTGTTCCGCTAGCGATATCATTGACTGTCTTAACCCCAACAACACAGGTCGGACCCGTTGAAGCACCGCCCTTCACTACTACGCGCGTTCCTTCAGCTCCAGTCACGCTGCCATCGCCACCTCCCGCTTTATATCCTTCGTTCTACGCGCCAGCACCTCAAGACATCCTACCCAACTTGAAGTTTCCCCGGGATTCCTGTTTGGCGTCGCAACCGCCGCGTATCAAGTTGAAGGTGCCGCGAAAGATGAAGGGAAAGGACCAACGATGTGGGATTGGGCTCCACGACAGCCGAACTCTGTCGTAGACAATACGACGGGCGAGTCTTCTAATTCGTCTTACCACCACGTCTTAATGTTGTTCAACTTGCAGGAGACATTACCGATCTTCAATACTTCTTGTACAAGGAAGACGTAGAGCGGATAGTTGCTCTGGGTGTCACTGCACACTCCTTCTCGTAAGCATTCTAACGTGAGAGCATACTTGGTGTCATGTTGACGTCGCTCGCAGAATCTCTTGGACGAGGATCTTTCCCTTCGGAGCCGCCGATTCACCTGTTAACGCCGCTGGCATTGATCATTACTCCGATGGTACGTTGGCGAAGCTTATTCAGAAAGTTCATCTTAACATTGATGGTCTGCAGTTATCGACTATCATTTGGCTCACGGCATCGACCCCGTGGTCACGCTCTGTACGCATGTTTTTAGGACCATCGTTCATTACTGAACAGATGGCCAGTCCACTGGGATACACCTCTCGCATTGCAAGCGTATTACGGAGGTTTCACGAGTCCTCAAATTGTCGATGATTTTGTCAAGTACGCTTCTAAACTTATTCACCGTAGGTCGTGATTAGTTCTGACCGTCTTGAAGCTATGCAGTTACCGTATTCAAGGCTTACAATGGACGCGTCAACACTTGGTATGGATCCGGTTTTGCCTCATACAGCCTTCGTGCAGCTCATAGGTCGTTTCGTCGTAAGGTACACGTTCAACGAACCTCGTGTCTACTGCGGACAGATAGCCTCTTATCCGTTCAGTTCGTCTCGGTTCTCCGACAGCTCCAGTGCGTCTGATTGAACTGACCATATATAGATGCTACATTTGCCCCGGGCGTCAATGCGTCTACTGCTCCATATCAATGTTCATATAACCTTCGTAAGGAGATCGCTTGCTCAGTCGAATGAATTTTCATCATATGAACAGTGAAAGCCCATGCTGGTGCTGTAAAGGGTAACATCCCGACCTGATACTACTCTCACACGTTGATGTCAACTTCAGCTTTTCGCGCCATGAACATTTCCGGCGAGAT